>CAUYON010147869.1:0-12482 GCA_963573935.1 Arctocebus calabarensis | reverse complement strand
CCGAGTAGCTGGGACTACAGGCGCCCGCCACAGCGCCCGGCTATTTTTTTGTTTTGCAGTTCGGCCGAGGCCGGGCTTGAACCCGCCACCTTCGGTATATGGGGCCGGCGCCCTACTCGCTGAGCCACAGGAGCCGCCCTGGTCTTGGTATTCTTATTGAATGAAATCCCTTCCCCAAATTCCCAGCTTCAGAATGGCATTGGCTTTAACATAGTTGAGACTAGCTCCTTCAGGCAGGGCCAGAAACTTATCTCAACCCAAACAACTAAGGTCAGAGGAACATCACCCCACCTCAACCTTGTACAAATTTTAGGACGCAGACTCTCTAGGGGGCAACTTTGGAGCTCTTACAGGTTTAAGGGTAGATTCTGTTGGTGCAGGAGGCACCAAAGTCAAGACATACCTGGGGCAGGCTTAAGTTGGGGGATGAGTTGGGCAATGCTATAGATAAAGGAGTGGCCATCTGGGTAGCTGTGGAGGTGGGCACAATTCCAGGGGAATGGCTAAGGATGGAAATAAGGGCCATCCTAGGGGCATAGCCAAGCCTAGAAAAGCACAAAAGCCTCAGGGAGAGAGTGCAAGGATGGAGGTAGCTGATAGTCATGGTTGGCAGTTCTTTTTTTTTTTTTTTTTAAGAGACATAGTCTCACTTTATTGCCCTTGGTAGAGTGCTGTGGTGTCACAGTTCATAGCAAGCTCCAACTCCTGGGCTTAGGTGATTTTCTTTCCTCTCAGCCTCCCGAGTAGCTGGAACTACAGGCGCCCACCATAATGCCCAGCTATTTTTTGTTTGCAGTTTGGGTTTGAACCCGCCACCCTCACTATATGGGGCTTCGCCCTGCCCACTGAGCCACAGGCACCGCCTATGGCTGGCAGTTCTGACTGAGCATGGTCTCAAGTCTGAGAGCTACTGGGGACGTGTACCTGCATCTCCACCTCAGTAGCCAGAAAAGTGAAGATCTCATGTAGTTCACGGATGCTGCGTTCAAGCTGCTGGATCTCACTGTGCCTGGCTGAGATCTCATTTAGGGCCTGTCGAGTCACCTGTGTGTCCTTCAGTATCTAGGAGGTAGACAGGAGCGGGGAGACAGTTCAGTGGGGAATCAGCAGCAGGTCAGAAATTCCCAATGAGTTTCTGGAGCAGCCCTTTGGCCTAGAACTTGATGAATGACTCTAGGAATGCTAATTAATTCTTTCTTGGACCTGAGGATACCCTTAATCAGAAAGGGTCAGGGTTCAGAGAGGATGGGAGGCACAGCAGAGGGATGCTGGCTGTGGCCACTTACATTGGACACAAACACCTCACTCTGCCCACTGTCCAGCATCTGCTCCAGCTCCTCATCAGACACCATTCCAGCATTGGCTATGAAGAGAAAGGCCAGACTCAGAGCTGAGTCAGCGTTACCAGACCCCAGAGCTGTATGTCACAACTCACTGATCTTCAGCTGCCTCCGAATTCGTTCCACATTCTTCTCCCGGTACTCAGACTGCATAGAGTTGCACTTGTTGATGAGCTCCACAAATTGCTGGGACAGGACTCCATGCTGAAGAAGAAAAACACAGGCTGGGTACCCTGAGGAGGATCTCTGCCCCATCTGGGCCTTGACCTCCCCATAGTACCATGAAAAAATATGAGCTGTTAAGGGGCTGGATTAACCACCTTTTGATAACCTTGACAGGTTCCCCCATTTCTCTCAGAGTAAAAGCCAAAGCCTTTACCAGGATCTACCCGGCCTCATGATCTGCTTCTTCCCCCATTAACTCTCTGCCCTTACCTCCTCCTCCTTACCACTCCACCTCCTCTCCCTGGACAAAGCACATTCCCCGATCTGGCCTCTACATTCACCCTGCTCCTGCCTAGAATGCTCACTCCCCACAAACACCTGTAAGTCTTTTGTCCAAATGTCACCTTCTGAATGAAGCTTTCTCCACCTAATTTAAGTCGCAACCCTATCCCCTCCCAGCTCTCTCAATCCCTCTTCTCCTGCTATTTTTTTCCTTAATACTCATTGTGTTCTAAAACTTATTATGGTGATTGTTTCTCCCAGGAGAAGGTAAGTTCTATGAGGATATGGATCTTTGGTTAACTGCTGTATCCTGAACAACTTTCACAGGCACATCATAGGCATTCAATATAAATTTGCTGAATTCCAGCTGATGCCAACCTTACTGCTTAGACTAGTAGTGTCTTCCTATGCTAGAGATCAGCATGTTGTACAGATGTAACAGGTCCGCCAGGGCCCCCGACCTCTTATACCAATGACCACCACAGGGTCCCTCTGAAACACCTGCTCTGGGATGTTTTGCCCTGCTTTGTCCCTTCCCCTGATGACTTAAATATGCTCATTCTATGCAGCTCCTTCTTCAGAAATATATATGCCTCCTGGATTCTAGTGTACTCTTTCAAGAGTGCAAACTGCTCCATCTCCAATGTGGAGTCTTTGCTGAGCCCTGGGCCTACTTTCTCCAACCCTGACCTCTAAGAACTACAAATCACTCTTCACTGGGCTCCCAGAAGAGACCAATCAGATAACCTCAAATTTCCTTACTAAGATGTTGCCTCAGGGAAGGTCCCCTTCAGTGTCAGCCTCTTCCTGAATTCTGCCTGTAAGACTGAGAATGTCACTGTCACATAGGCAGGAAAACTGCCAGTCATTTCTGACTTCTCCCTCTCTTTCTCTATGCAGAACCATTAATCCAGCAAGTCCTACAAGAGTAATATCTTTGTCCCCTATTCATCCCTTACTCCCCATCTCAGCATCTGGAAAAGCAGGTCTTCCACAACGAAGCCTAGGTCATGTCTGGGACACAGCAATTTCTCATTGAACAGAAAAAAAGAAAGCAGGATGTTATAATGGATTGAGCATCAGGAGACCTGAGTTCTTGACCTTCGGTGAGTTCTTTTTCTCTTTAAGCCTCAGTTTCCTTATTTGGAAAATCATCAGGTCGGACTTGATGATTTCTAAGGGTCCTTCCTTCATTCATCTGTCATCTAATGATTAACACTTACTGAAAAAACACTTCTGGAAAAAAACAAACCCACCTGGGTTTTTCTCATTCTCGTGTTGATAGAGTTATAATTCTCATCAGCTTCCTCCTTCTGGGGCTCTATGGCTGTGGAAAGACACAGAGTATGGGGAAGGAGTGTTGACCCATGACTTCTGAAACTTATTTGGGAACCAGGACACTGGGCTAGGGCCATACTGCAACCATACAATAAAAGGTGCTTGTCTCCATAGAATTTTTTTTTTTTTGAGACAGAGTCTCACTTCAATGCCCTTGGTAGAGTGCCATGGTGTCACAGCTCACAGCAACCTCAAACTCCTGGGCTTAGGTGATTCTCTTGCCTCAGCCTCCTGAGTAACTGGGACTAAGGTGCCTGCTACAACACCAGACCATTTTTCGTTGCAGTTTGGCCGAGGCTGGGTACAAACCCGCCATTCTCGGTATATGGGGTTGGCCCCCTACCCACTGAGCCACAGGGGTCACCCCAGAATTTTTTTTTTTTTAATTTCAGGTTAATATGAGGATTTTCCACAGGATTTTTTTAAAGACAGAATCTTACTTTGTTGCCCTCGGTAGAGTGCCATGATGTCACAGCTCACAGCAACCTCCAGCTCTTGGGCTCAGGTGACCCTCTTACCTCAGCCTCCCTGAGTAGCTGGGACTACAGGAGCCCACCACAACACCCAGCTATTTTGGTTTTAGTTGTCATTGTTGTTTGGTGGCCTGGGCTGGATTCGAACCCACCAGCTCCAGTGTGTGTGGCTGGCGCCTTAGCCGTTTGAGCTACAGGTGCCAAGCCTTTCCATAGGATTTTTAAGGGAAATATTATTTATCACAAAATGACTAATTCTGAGCTTCTGACAGGAAAAAGTTTATTTTTCTTTACATTATTTTGTTTTGTTCTTGTTTTGTTTTTGAGATAGTCTCACTTTGTTACCCTAAGCTAGAATGCTGTGGTATCAGCTTAGCTTATAGCAACCTCACACTCCTAGGTCTAAGCGATCCTCCTGCCTCAGCCTCCCTAGAAGTTGGCACTACAGGCACCTGCACAAGGCCTGGTTAATTTTTCTATTTTTAGTAGAGATGGGGTCTCACTTTTGCTCAGGGTGGTCTGGAACTTCAGAGTTCAAGCAATCCTCCCGCCTGGACCTCTCAGAGTGCTAGGATTACAGGTGTCAGCAACCCTGCTCAGCCCTGCATTACATTAGTGAGTTCCCACAGGTATGTAATGGCCTCCTAAGAAAACCCCTATCTGCCTGCCCAAAAAATGCACAGCAGGCAGCAAGAATTGTAGAAGTGGTTTCACTATAAATAAGAGATCCTAAGGCTCGGCGCCTGTGGCTCAAGCAGCTAAGGCACCAGCCACGTACACCTGAGCTGTCGGGTTCGAATCCAGCCTGGGCCCGCCAAACAACAATGACGGCTGCAACCAAAAAAAAAATGGCCAGGCGTTGTGGCCGGCGCCTGTAGTCCCAGCTCCTTGGGAGGCAGAGGCAAGAGACTCGCTTGAGCCCAGGAATTGGAGGTTGCTGTGAGCTGTGATGCTATGGCACTCTATCCAGGGTGACAACTTGAGAGGCTCTGTCTCAAAAAAATAAAAATAAATAAAAAATAAAAAGATCCTGAGAGGGAGACATATGCTATGGAAAGTACAATAGACTGAAGGTCAGGAGTCAATGATGCTAGATCCAGGCCTGCTGTGTGACCTGGATATGTCCCTGGGCCTGTCTGGGCAGGTATACCAAAACAGGGCAGGATCAGAAGGAAGGATCTGTCTGAGGTCCTAGAAGCTCACCCTTCAGCTGCATGCGAATCTCCCTTCCCAGCTGTTTGATCTCGTCGCGCAGGTCCTGCAGGTCCTGCTTCATGCCTGAACAAAAGAAGCCATGACTCCCAAGAAGCCCTTACCTCAACAAACCACCATAGCCAACACCTGCGGAGAACTACAACCCCCACAATCCGTCGGGCTGAGCATGCGTTCTGCACCCAAGGTTTCACTCACTCTCCTCGGGAAGGGGCGTGGCTAGAATGGTGACCTGCTGCTTCTCCAACTCCTGGACTTTATTCTCCAGCTTGACAATAGTCTGCCGAATTGTCCGGACCTGGGGAGGGTGACCGAGAGGACTGAAAGAGATATGGAATACTCCAGACCGCACTGCTCCTTGGCTCCTCTCGTCCCCTCCCAAAGCCAGTCCAAGACCCCAGCCCCTTACCTTCTGGAAGAACTCATCGTCCGGGCTCCCCAGCCGAGCAGTGCCTGGGTGCATCACCAGCGCGATCCGCTCCTTGTCTTCTTCATCCGAGCTGTCATCCCCCTGCTAGGGCCAGAGTCATTTGGCACCACTTCCTTGCTGCGGCTTTCGGCCGGCAGGACCCATAGGCTTCCGGGACTTTCCTTCCTGGCCATCAGCACCCGTCCTGCCCCGAAGACCGGGAGTCCTGCTTTCCAATCCGTCCGCAAGTCCCCAACCCTGCTCCCCCGACTTCTCACCTGCCTCAGTTCGTGGGTCCTGTCTCGCATGGTGGCCTGAGCTCCCTTTCCCCGGCGCCTGAGCCCCAAGGGCCTCAAGGTTCTAAGTTTGGAATTCCCGTACCCCACTCACACTCTGACACTCCCCTCCCCCGTCCTACGGACCCCAACAACCCTACGAGCGGCCAGTGGCTCCGTCCCTTGCACCATCCACAGTCAATAAGAAGAAGCAGACCACCAGGACCCCCTAGGTTCCACAGGTTGGAATTCCCTTTTCTTCCCCCCTCCCGCTCTCGTAGCCTCAGCCCCGCCACTCTGGAATAATGAGGAGCATGCGCACGGAGTCGCGTCTCGTCCGCGCTGGAGGGAGAGGCGGAGGTTAGAAGTCGGAAGATGTGGCGCCCCGAACGGAAGCGAAGCTGCCTGGACGTGAGAATCCGCCTCCTTTACCGGAACTATCCCATCTTCCAACGAAAATCTGGTTGCCAAAAGTGGTGGGAATGCGTCATTTGTGCGTAATCTGAGAGACCCGAATCTCACATACCCCATGGTGCACCCCCAGCGTCACGTGACCGACCTGGTTCCAGCCTAGCTGACCGCAGAACGTGATGCTTTGACTGTCACGTGTCCTGGGTCTGTTAACGTCATCTCCAGGACACCCTTCTCTTTACGACGTCCCCAATATCCTGGCGTTCGTGCTACACCCATACAGCCCCCAGGAGATGGGGAAGCGGTCGCCGACCACCCCAAGACCTTTTGAGGCAGGGGGTGGATGTAGGACCCTTGCTAACTCGCCTTTATTTGTTTGGAGTCCAGTGGGTGTGGGCAGACTGACAACTGTCAGCATCATGGGACCTTGAAAGTCAGGAAGTAATAAGATCGGAGACTTCAGCGTCAGAGAATTGCAGCATTTTGTAGGCAGTGAATTTGTGGGTGGGAACTTACCTCACCCATGCCAGGAATCTCTTCTCTGCATACTCCTTGTGCAGCCTCTGACAAACAGGTGGGCCCGCGCCCTCCTGGAACACTGCAGTCCTGCTACACTCATCTTGTTCTGAGCAGCGAGACCATTTCAAGGCAGCTGAGGATGAGAAAAGTGTCTGTATTATGTTGAGTAGGCTGCTTCCTTGCCACTTACCCCCCCGAACCCCGACCTTTCATCTGAGGTCAGGGCATGACTTTGTTCTTAACTAAACCCACCACCTAATTTGGTACCTAACACATAATGGGCCTTCTATAAGTATTTGTGGACAGGGACAGAATTTTAGCTTTTCATGTATCTGAAGATAAAGGGCATGGTTTCCTGAACTTCATGCTTCAGGCTTTCTCACTATGACACTTCCCTAACCTTCTAGATAATTTAATGGGTATTTATTGGGCACATATTGATGGACTGGACACTGTTCTAGGGGTTGGAATTACAACAGAAATACCTGCACTTGTGCAGCTTGCATTCTATAGACGTCCCTATGGTCATTGGGTGAGTCTCAGCATATCTAGAAATGAATATTAGGTCTTCTGGATCCCAGGGCTCTTTCCAGGAAGTTTATGAGAAGGTCCAAGCAAGAGAAGGAATAGTCCCTCTCTAGTGTGCCCTGGTCAGGAAACCTAAATTCCTGTGACTGAGTTGCTATGGATTTCCAGAAAGTTGCTTTTTGTCTTTGGGCCTTGATCTCCCATCAGTACAATGGTGAAGAGTAGGAGGATAAGGGAATTGTTTGCCGGGGGGTATTCTGTGCTCTAAAATTCAATGATTATGAGGTTGGAAAATGTCAAGTAATGTCTGATTATATATGAGGGGCTTTAGTACTTCTTTTCTTCCCTTAAAACCCACCTTGCCTGGGATTGGGAGTAGGATGGTGTTGCCCTGCTCAGCCCACACATGGAATCCAAGGTTGGAGAGCTTTTCAGATGCTAAGCCCTGCCCAGTGATATCATGAGGAAGCATTTCTCTGCTCTTCCACATCAGACTCTGCCTCTCCTATTAACTGCCACTTGTCTCCTAATTCCCCATATCACTTCTCTCCACCACCACCTGGACCCTCTTCTCTCTTCTCTCTATCTCTCTGTACAGTAGAAGGGCTGTTGGATGCCTAACTCCAAGTCCTGAGTGTGATTGTAGTCTTAAATAATTCATTGTTCCTCTCTGGGACTCAATTTCCCCATTTGACACCTTGGTTGCATAATTTCTGCCTTGCCTATCGTAGGAATGGAACAATATCAGGTAAGGTTAGGAAGGATGTAAACTGTTAAGCGTTCTCCCCTCTATGCTGTTTGTTTTGTCAGTTTTTGTCTGGGACTGGGCTTGAACTCCCCACCTCTGGCATATGGGGCTGGCACCCCACTCCTTTGAGCCACAGGCGCTGCCCCCCTCTCTGGTTTTACTGTGAGCTTCAGCTCTCTCTGGACCCACCAGTTCCATCTGCCTCTTTCTGGTTCTAGCCTCTTGATAACTTGACTCTTGGTCTCAAACTGCAGTCTGGATTTGTTGGTTAAACTTCTCAGGATTATGATATTCAGTGCTTCATTTGTGGTTTCTAGGTGGGATTACAGGGCTTTGGAACAGTGACTTAAGGTTGCAAGAAGCTGGACTCAAAGTCTTTGTGGTGGTGGTGTGGAGGGGGGCAGGCCATTTGGAGAGACTGGCTCATGGAGCAATCCAGAGCTGAACCCTTTGTTCATCCCAGGCCCTCTGAGCAACCTTGAAGTGTTTATTGTGTATATTGGGTCTTGGATGTGTAGGTGTTGCAAGGATGTATATTCCCTTCAATCTATGTAGATATTGGGGGGAATATATTCCTTAACACTACACTGTAATACCAGGAAAATACCAGATAGGGGTATCTCCCCATGTTCCATCCAGTCTTGGGGACTTGCAGCCACCTGTTGATGCCCTGCTTTGGATTATGTGGGGGAAGGAGGAAGTAGACTGCCCACCCCACTGAATTTTCTTCTATCATGGGATCTGTCTCCCATACCTGCTGGGTTGGAGCTTACTGTTGGAGAAGTTGTTGGTCCTACCCGGTCCTGAGGGTAGCACAAAACAACAACCTGTCTTGTCCCCTCTACCTGTACGTCCAGTCCTACCACCATTGGAACCAGATGACCTGGGCTAGAATCCCCGCTTACTGACCTGCTAAGCAAGTTGCTATGAAGCAAGTTACTTAACCTCTCTATGCTTCAGTTCCCATTTGAAAAATGATAATAATAATAGTACCAAAGTCATAGGTTACTGTAAGAATTAAATGAGATGACATATGCAAAATTAACAGGACAGTGTCAGGAATGAAAGAGTGCTATGTAAGTGTTTGCTGCCATTATATGATGAGAGTGATGATTGTTACTGAGTATTTCAGCAGTCCCAGTGTCTCTACCAGAGATTCCACTCTGCTGCTTGTTCAAGGTCTTCCTTCCCCATTCCATCTCCTGAGCCCCACTATGTACCAGGTCCTAGGCTAGTGACCTTCCCAACTCATGCACATCTCTTATGCTTCCACTTGGACCTAACGTGCCATAAATTTTGCTTAATTATTTACAAAGTGTCTGTCATCACCACTCTCCCTTGCCACTAGAATGTATGTGCCCTGATGACCATGATTTTCACCTATCTTGATTTTCACTGCTATGTCCCCAGCAGTCAATAGAGCCTAGCACATAGAAGCTGGTTGATAAATATTTATGAATGAATGAATTCATTTCATTTAATATTTATATAGTACTTATATGTGCCTAGCACTAATACAAGCACTTTAAAACTATTAACTCATTGGCCAGGCACAGTGGCTCACACCTGTAACCTTAGCACTCTGGAAGGCCTAGGCAGATAGATTGCTTAAGCTAAGGAGTTCAAGACCAGCCTGAGCAAGAATGAGACCCAGTCTCTAAAAAAAAAAAAGCTGGGCATTATGACGGACACCCACAGTCCCAGCTACTAGGGAGGCTGAGTCAGGAGGATCACTTGAGCCCAGAAGTTTGAGATTGCTATGAGCAGTAACCCCATAGCATTCTAGCCTGGGGCAAAGAAGTGAGACTCCTTCTCAAAAAAAATTAACTCATTTAAACCCCGTAACAATTCCATGAGATAGGTACTATTACTGCCTTCATTTTACAGACGAGGGAACTGAAGCACAGATGAGTTAAGTAACTTTCTTAAGGTTACACAGCTAGTAAATTAAATAGCCAGGATTTGAACCCAGATAATGGAGCTGTAGAGTCTATACTCTTAGCCTCTACACTGTGATCCAAGGAAAATACCAGCTTAGGGTGCCTTCCCCTGTTCCACCCACCAGCCACCAATTGATGCCTTGGTTTAGATTATCTGGAGGGAGGAGGCAGCAGACTTCCTGTCTGATTGAACCTTCCCCATCCCTGTCACAGGATATCTCACCCACACCTGCTGGGTTGGGGCCAACTGATGGAGAAGCTGTTGGTCCTCCTCCTTCTCCCTGTTTGCTTTGTCTCCAGGAGCCAAGATACCCACATACGTCTCACCTAAGGGCTTCAGTTCACCCTATAGACATCTCTGATGCTGTTTCTGTGCCAAGCCTCAAGTACTGTGGAGATGCAGCTCCCATAGTTCTTTCCCCATGAGCATGTTTTGGCCTGAACTTGACCACTTCTAGAGTTCCATCTGAGGCCCTTTCCTCTTCTTCTTTTTTTTTGGAGACAGAGCCTCAAGCTGTCACCCTGGGTAGAGTGCTGTGGAGTCACAGCTCACAGCAACCTCCAACTCCTGGGCTCAAGCGAGTCTCCTGCCTCCACCTCCCAAGTAGTTGGGACTACAGGCGCCCGCCACTATGCCCGGCCAATTTTTGGTTGCAGCCGTCATTGTTGTTTGGGGGGCCCGGGCTGGATTCGAACCCGCCAGCTCAGGTGTACGTGACTGGTGCCCTAGCCCATTGAGCCACAGGTGCCGAGCCTTCTTCTTCTTCTTCTTCTTTTTTTTTTTTTTATTGAGACGGACTTTTACTTTGTCACCCTCAGTAGAGCGCTATGACATCACAGCTCACAGCAACCTCCAACTCCTGGGCTCAGTGATTCTCTTGCCTCAGCCTTCCTACTAGCTGGGACTACAGGTGCCCACCACAATGCCCAGCTTTTTTGTTTTGCTTTGTTTGTTTAGCAGGCCCAGGCTGGGTTCAAACCTACCAGCCCCAGAGCAAATGGCCAACACCCTAACCACTGAGCTACGGGCACCCAGCCAACCCTCTCCTCTTCAAACTAAAAGACATTCAGATGCTGGCCTCCAATTCCATATCTCCAGCCCCAAATTTTCTCCCAAATTCCAGGTTCCCGAATCCACTAGTCTCCTATATATCCCCTCCTGGAGGTCCATTGGCATTTTAAGCTCAGTGTGTCCTAAACAGGGCATATCACCTCCTGCTGAAAACCTCCTAAACTAGCTTCTCTTTCTCCTTTGTTTCCTCTCCCTGTGGGTGATACTGGCTCACCCATGGCATAATTTTGGCCTTTATTTGGAACTTTATTCTAAGGTGATGGATCATGCAATTTGTCTGGATGAACTTTATAAGAAATACTAGGAAAAAATGTGGGCAAAATCTTTATAACTCTTGGAGTGAGGAGAACTTTTCCAATTCCAACTCATAATTCAGAAGCTATAAAGAAAAGATTATGGCTTGGTGCCTGCGGTTCAAACGGCTAAGGCACCAGCCACATACACTGGAGCTGGCAGGTTCGAATCTAGCCCAGGCCGCCAAACAATAGTGACCGCTGAAATAGCTGGGCGTTGTGGCTGGCACCTGTAGTCCCAGCTGCTCGGGGGCCAAGGCAAAAGGATCCCTTGGGCGGCGCCTGTGGGCCAAGGAGTAGGGCGCCGGCCCCATATGCCATGGGTGGCGTGTTCAAGCCTGGCCCCAGCCAAAACTGCAAAAAAAAAAAAGAAAAAAAAAGAAAAAAGGATCTCTTGAGCCCATGAGTTTGAGGTTGCTGTGAGCTATCACACCATGGCATTGTACCCAAGGGTGATAGAGTAAGACTCTGTCTCAAAAAAACAAATTGTATCAAAAGAAAGAATGGTAAAAGGGAACATTTGAACAATTTTAAGCCTGACAAAGAATATGTCAGCTTGGTCTGCTGTAATAAAATACCATGCAGTAGCTGGATTAAACCACAGACATTTCTCACAGTTCTGAAGGATAAGAAGTCTAAGATCAAGTTGCCAGCAGATTTAGTTTATGGTGAGGGCTCACTTCCTTGTAGGCAAACAGCTGCCTTCTTGCCTTCTCCTTGTGTCATTATGGTTACATGGCAGAGAAAGGATGTTCTGGTGTCTCTTCCTCTTTTTTTTTTTTTTTTTTTTGAGACAGAGACTCCCTCTGTTGCCCTCGGCAGAGTGCCATGGCATTGCAGCTCACAGCAACCTCCAACTCTTGGGCTTAAGTGATTCTCTTACCTCAGCCTCCTGAGTAGCTGGGACTACAGGTGCCTGCAACAATGCCCAGCTATTTTTGTTGCAGTTGTCACTGCTCTTTTAGCTGGCCAGGGCTGGGTTCAAATTTGACACCCTTGGTATATGAGGCCAGCACCTTACCTGATAAGCCATAGGCGCCGCCCTCTAATCCCATCATTCCTATGACTCTGCATACTCATAATCTCATCTAAGACAATTACCTCTTACAGGCCCAACCTCCTAATACCATCACTGTACAGTTAGAGCTTTAGCATTTGAATTTGGGGGAACACATTCAGGCCATAACAAAATACTGTGATCAGGTTCAGCGCCTGTGACTCAATGGGCTAAGGCGCCAGCCATGTACACCTGAGCTGGCAGGTTCAAATCCAGCCTGGGCCCGCCAAACAACAATGGTGGCTATAACCAAAAAATGGCCGGGCGTTGTGGCAGGCGCCTGTAGTCCCAGCTACTTGGGAGGCAGAGGCAGGAGACTCGCTTGAGCCCAGGAATTGGAGGTTGCTGTGAGCTGTGATGCCATATCACTCTATCCAGGGTGTCAGCTTGAGGCTCTGTCTCAAAAAAAAGAAAAAAAAT
>CAUYON010147862.1:0-16875 GCA_963573935.1 Arctocebus calabarensis | reverse complement strand
AGTGGAAAAACCCTTGGATGTCTCAAAACTGGGACTGATATAAAGTGGGCGATGTGATGATGAATACGGTAATAGCAGGAGAACTGTTTAAGGGTGAAGGATCCAATTTTAAGTCAGGAGTGTGTGTGTGTTTGTGTGTGTTTGTGTGTACACATACCTGGAGATCTATTTAAGAAATTCACTTATGAAATTATGGAGGCTGGCAAGTTCAAACTCTGCAGGGTGCCCAGAGGCCCAGAAAGAGCCAGTGCTATCTCTTTCCAGTCTAGAGGCCAACTGTGCAGGATTCTCTCTTGTCATGGGAGGTCAGTCTCTTGCTGTATTTGGGCCTTCAGACGATAGGATGAGGCCCACCCACGTTAGGGAGAGCCATCTGCTGTACCCAAAGATATAAATATAAATTTCACCCAAAACATACCCTCACAGAGACACCCAGAATAATGTCTGACCACGTATCTGGGCACCATGGCCCAGCTAAGTTGACACAAAAATTAACCCTCAGAGCAAAAGTTGACACAAAAATTAACCCTCAGAGCAAGTCAGAACCTATTCATATTGCATCAACTTAGAGAGTCCCATCATACCTGTTTTTGTTATCTTTTTTCAATGAATGTTGAGTGAAATGGGTGGAGCTCACAAAATCCAATTCAACTTCCTGAAATACCTTGTATAGGAGAAATATTGTGGCCTCTTTTCAAATGGCTAATTCAATACATGAGAGAATTCTATAACTCTAAGATATAGTCAGGAAAAGCTCTGAAGCCTGTGTGTTCAATTTTTATTTAGTCATAGTCAATGAATCTGCTACAGAGACTAGAGGATGAGATATATGAGTCAAAAAGTTAAAAAAAAAAAAAGCATGTTTTCTGAGGATAGAGATGGATGCAGAGGGGAAAAATATTAAACCATCTAAACACATACAAACATTTCCTTACACACGTTTCCTGTGTATACAAACAAAATCACCTGAAATTATTTTTTAAATTTTCTGAAATAAATAAATACATTTATATGTTTATATACATAGTTTAGGTCTTAGCTATGAACATTTTTGTATTTAAGCAATGTATATTTAAATCTATACCTTTAAATATTTTCTTATCATCTATGTCCAGTAAAAGCCAGCCACATGCTTCATGGTAAAAATGTTAGAAACAAACAAAAAGAAAAAAAGAAAAAAGAATGCTAGAAACATTCTTACTGTGGTCAGAAGCAAAATAAGGATGACTATTAACTATCAACACTCTTATATTTAACTTTTTAAAAATGAAGGCAACAGACAAGTAAATAAATATTATAGGATGAAATTTTAAAATGTATATTTTAATTGGAAAGTAAAAATTATATATATTTATGATGTACAACATAATTTTTTAATCTAAGCATATGTTATGGAATGGCTAAATTAATCTATTTAAAATATGAATTATACCTCATACTTACATTTTCATGGTTTAAAATCTAGAAATTGTCAATTATATAATGTATATTATATACATATATATTACATTCATATGTATAAACTATAACTATAGTAACTATAACACACAATAGCTCTCTTGAACTTATTCTTTTTCTCTAACTGAAATTTTGTGTCCTTAAACTAAGGAGACAAAAAAAAAATTTTGAAAAAAATAAGTATAAAATTATTTTTTAGATAATATGATAGTAGATTGAAAAGTACTCAAGCAAATCAACCGCAAAACAATAGATAATAGATAGTAAACAATAGATAATAAGCAATAAAGATTTCCATAAGGTTACTGGGCTCAAAATAAATATATAACAACCAATGACTTTATATATAAGTAACCACCAAATAGAACAATCAAAATAGAAGGAAAGAATTTATTTAAAACAGTAACCACAATCAAACAACAACTAGTAATAAAGTTAATAAGTCATGAGTTATATCCATAAGAAAAAATTTAAATTCTTCAAAGAAGCTTTGAATATTCAATAAAAAAAGAAGCCTTGAATAAAAGATTCTGTTCTTAGATAAGAAAATTTAATAATTATAAGACTATCAATTCTGTCTAAATTAATCTATAAATGTGATTTCATCCTATTATGAAGTAGTAATGCAAAAACATTTAATTAATTAATTATAAAGTTCATGTAAAAAAATAAGCATCTATTCATGGCTAGAATGACTGTAGGAGAGAGGAGGGGCCAAGATGGTGGACTAGAGACAGGTGCTTCACACCACTGTCACAGGGAGGACCGACAGTGGTAGGTCGATGTTCACCTTTGGATTGACTGTCTAGGAGAAAGCATTGGGAATCAGCAAAGAGGCAATGGGAGGCGCTCAAAGTGCAGGGAAAGGAAGCAGGGTGACCTGCGTGGCAGGATAGGAGTGACCCAAGGAAGGCATTCACACGAGGGGAAAAAACAAAGGAGAGAGCCCAAGGGCTCCACGTGTCCCCTTCAGACATCAACTCAGAGCTGCACAGGCACCCAGACTGACACAGGGAGTGGAGTGGAGACTGTGCCGTGTCACTGCTCTGGAGAAAAGGCACAGTGGGGTCTCGCTGGTGCCCGAACTCTGGGCATTGTAACCCCTGACATTTTGAGGTCCCAGCCCTAGAGCACTGTATCTATCCAGGGGTTGGATCCATTGCTGCCACCTCACCGTGTCCCCTACCAGGCTGGAGAGAGATCACACAGAGGCCAGGCCCTTTCAGGGGTCCCACTGCCATAGGAGGACCCAGTCAGAACAGGTGTCCACAGACTTAGCACCTGCAGCTGCTGCTTGGGCCACCCTGCCCAGTGACAGCTGCCTCAGGACCTGAACAGAGAATGCACCCTGCCACCACTTCCCAGGCTGCACCACCACTATCAGACCTGGGAAGAGCCAAGCCCCAAGGCTGCCCCCTCACAGACCTCCCACTGACTCCCTGCTGCACTTTGCCTGCTTGTGACACCCACAGGAAATGGAGAGATGCAGGGAAGCAGCATGTTCGAGTCTCACAGCACACCTAACCCTCACCCACCTGCTCAATCTGCTGGAGTAAGACTCAAGCGCACCATCCAGGGACCTGTCCCACCATCCAGGGACCTGACTCTCTCTTCACTGAGCTGAAGAGTTCCTAGAAGAAAAGCACATGTCTGCCACAAAGCTATCTGTTTGGGGCTGAGAAAAAAGGTTCCAGATGAGAGGCAGCCAGTGTAAGAACCCTGGCAAAAGGAAAAAACATGTTGTTTGGATAACCTCAAAGGATCACACTGGCTCCCCAGCAATGGATTTCAACCAAGAAAACATTGTTAAAATGTCAGATACGGAATTCTGAGTATAGGTTGTAAGTAAGATCAATGGAATTGATGAGAAAATTGAAAGCCAATAATTCAGGGCATGAATAAAAGATTTACTACACAGATAATATAAGAAAAATAAAATGGAGCCTTTGGAAATGAATGTTATTTAGAAAACGTCAAAATATAGTGGAAAGTGCTAACAATAGATTAGACCAAGAAGAATAATTTCAGAGCTTGAAGACAAGGCTCTTGAATTAACCCAATTGAAAATGAAGAAAAAGAAGGAAAATGAACTATCTCTGGGAGAAATATGGGGTTAAGTAAAACAAACAAATATAATAATCATAGATATCCCTAAAGGAGAGGAAGAAAAAGCAGAAAGCATGGAAAACCTATTTGCGGAGTTAAGGATGGAAAAACTCCCCAGTGTTGCTAGAGATTTAGGCACCCAGAAATAGGAATGTCAGTGAACACTTTGGAAGATTTGAGGCAAATAGGACATCACCAAGGTGCATGTCTGTTCGTCTGGCCAAAGTCAAAGTGAAGAGAAAACGCTCAAAGCTGTAAGATGAAAGCATCAAATAAGTTACAAAGGAAACCCATCAGGCTACCAGTACATTTCTCAGTAGAAACCTTTCAAGTAACAAGGGATTTGGGTCCCATTTTTAGTTTTCTTAAAAAGGATAATGGCTAGATAAGAATTTTGTATCCTGCAAAACTAAGTTTCATAAATGAACAAGAAATAAAGTCCCAGACAAGCACTAAGAAAATTTGTCACCTCCTACACCTGCCCTGCATGAAATGCTTAAAAGTGTTCTACATGTAGAACAGAAAATTTGATACCACCAGTGCAAAAACATACAAAAGGTGAGACTCATAGCTTTTATAAAATAGTAACACAAGGGAGAAAAACAAGCAAGTAGGTAAACAATCGACATGGTGATCAGAATAGTATCTCACATATCAACACTAAAATCGAATGCAAACAGGCTGAACAGCCCACTTAAAAGATAGTGTCAACTCACAATCATGAAGTTGTTGAAATGGTTTTTGTACACTGGAAGCTTGAAGACAATGATTATCAGGTTTGCTAAAAAGCGTGGTAGCCGAGCTGCCGAGAGAGACTTTGGACGTCCTCCCACAGGAGAGTGCCACCAGATTGTGGAGAGGACAGGAACAGAAGGCAGCAGTGTGAGGGAAGCCTCCCCAGGGGACAGACACGGAGCAGGAGGTGAAGACCTGTTTTCTGGAGCGCAGCCAAAATGGGATCTCTATTTCAAACAAGCTGATAAAAGAAAATGGGAAAAGCACTGCATGAGAAAAACAATTGATGATTTCTCAGGACTCTAAATGGTGCTTTAACTTTACGAAGAGAGGAGGTTTAAGCCTGAGGGCATGAACAAAACTTGCCCCTGAACTTCCAGCAGCCCAAGAGACTCAATATTCAGAATTTTATTCTTATCAGTCTTCAAAAGACTTACAACTTTGAGCTGTCCCAAATTGCCAATATGGGTGAGGTCCCACTCTCATGTGACATATCATCCTACAGAACTGTGGACAGCAAAGACCATGCCTATTAAAACTAGTGGACATGAGCAAACACACTTCACTGTTGCTCTAGTCTGCTGTGTAGATGGACAAGGCTACCTTTGTGATCATCTTTAAAAGAAAAATGTTTCTGAAAGAAAAGATTACACATAAAGTTATTGTCCACATGTATAAAAAAGGATGGGTGAATGAAGAAGGCTTGAAAATCTGGTTTTACAAAGTCTGGTCATGAAGGCCTAGAAGATGACTTTTAAAAAACTAGCTTTGCTTGTTTTTGGTCACTTCAAAGTCCATGTTACACAAAGTGCAAAAGCAATCACAGCAGACTTGAAAATCCCACTAGCTGTGGTTCCTGGTGGGAAACCAGCCAACTGCAACCTCTTGATGTATTAGTAAATAAGACTTTTGAGGGGGCGGTGCCTGTGGCTCAAAGGAGTAGGGTGCTGGCCCCATATACTAAAGGTGGCGGGTTCAAACCCAGCCCTGGCCAAAAACTGCAAAAAATAAATAAATAAATAAATAAATAAGCCTTTTGAAGCCCTAGTGAAGAAAGAGTGGGGATGTTGTGGATGCAGTCGGCTGGTAATGACTTGACACCCAAAGGTAGAATCCAGAAAGCATCCATTGCCTAGGTTTGTAATTGGATCTTAAGATCATAGAATTGTGTCAAAAAGGAAGTGGTCATGACACTGTTTAAAAAAAATGTGTCATCAGCAATGCTGTGGATGGAACAGAGGACAATGGAATTTACCGGAATAAAGTCTTCAGAAGACACTGGTGATGTAGAAATTGAAGGAGATGATTGATACTGCTGATAGTGACAATGATGAAGAGCTCTTGGCCTTCCCTGGTAAGTAAATATCATAAATTTGTTACTGGTACCTAATCTACTCTTGTGTTCTGTAAATGTTGGTTTACATAACATTTCTTATACCATAATGTCTTAAAAATGCTAAAATTCCTTTATAATACATGAAATATGTACTAAATATAAACAAATAAAAATTTAAATTAAAAAGTTGAAACAAAAGATTTTTTCCTAAAAGTTTGGGTCAGAAAACAAAAATGGGTGTGTTGGCTCAGTGTCTTAGCTCAGGGTTAGGGCACCAGCCACATATACCAGGGCTGGCAGATTTGAACCTAGCCCGGGTCTACTAAACAACAATGACAACTACAACAAAAAAATTGCCAAGTGCTGTGGTGGGCACCTGTAGTCCCAGCTACTTGGGAGGCTGAGGCAAGAGAATTGCTTGAGCCAAGGACTTTGAGTTTGCTATGAGCTGTGACGCCATGGCACTCTACCGAGGGTGACATAGTGAGACTCTGTCTCCAAAAAAATGGGTGTACATTATGCACAGGAATACATTATACAGGGCAAAATGTGTGTGTATGTGTATGTGTAAAATACAAGCAGTCCCTGGGTTATTAATTGGATAGGTTCAGTAGGCTTTTTCTTTTTTTTTTTTTAGTAGGCTTTTTCTTAAGTCAAATTTGTAAGTTGGAACAGGTACATTTACCTATTACCTACAATTACCTCAATTCTTAAGTGCAAGTTGTATGTTTCTAAGGCTACCTTTGTGATCATCTTTAAAAGAAAAGATTTCTAACTCAGGAACCTAGCAGTAGAGCCTGTGTTAGTAAGGGTGAGTTGTAAGAAAGTTAGATGTTTGTAACTTAAGACTGCCTGTGTTGACAAGGAAATGATTCTCCTAAGCCATAAAAAGATTAACAACTTTAACTATAATAAATAAGAAAAGATAAAAAATTGACAAAAACTTTCAAAAATTATATTTAACAACGATCTAATTTTATTACTATCTGAAGAAATATTTAAAAAATAAGGAAAAGTTTAGCAATTATATTAAAAATTGATCAAAGACCTTGACCAGGAGAGTCCTCAAAAACTACAGCTTGAAATGCTTAAAACTCTAAAGAGAGAACATATTTCACTTAATAAAGTGAAAAATCAAATTAACAAAGATTGAAGTTTATTGTTGTGTGGGGGAAATGAGAAACACCTCCAATACATTGAAGCCTAAAGTATGTATTGGTACAAGATTAAGGAGGTTAATTTAAAAATACCTAAGAAAATGCAAAATGCATATTTCTTTGACTCAGCAGTTTCTGTTTTACGGGATTTATCCTACAAAGTCTCTTAGATGAACATGAAGACATATGCCAAAGAATATTTATTACAGAACTGCTCTCAGTAGTGACAATGTAAAAACAACATAAATGTGAGGTCAGCACCTGTGGCTCAAAGGAGTTGGGCGCTGGCCCCATATACCGGAAGTGGCGGGTTCAAACACAGCCCCGGACAAAAACAAACAAACAAACAAAAACCTGCAAAACAAAACAAAACAATATAAATGTGTATCAGTAGATATTTAAGTCAACTACAGCTCATCCATACAATAAAATACTAAGAGATATTTTAAAAAAATCATTTCTATATGTACCAAAACAGACAATTTCATGAAATTAATAATGAGTGGAAAAAACAAGATATAGAAAAGCATAGGCAATTGTGTGTGGAAATTGAAGGGGAGAAAGGCTTGTGGTAGTGTGTAGGCACAGTGTATCTATAAAATAATGCTCAAAAATCAATGGATAGTAGTGAGAAATTAAAAACTTTGGGATAAGATCAACAGAAAACTTTTCATTGCTATTATCGTTTTAAAGTGGTGAGATACTCAAACCATCCACTACCCTGATCCCTTCATCAAAGTGAATGACACCATTCAGATTGATCTGGAGACTGGCAAGATCACAAATTTCATCAAGTTTATCACTAGTCGCCTGTGTATGGTGATTGGAGGTGCTTGCCTGGGAAGAACTGGTGTGATCAACAGAGAATGACATCCTGGGCCTGTTGAAAGATGCCAATGGTAAGAGGGTTGCCACTCAGCTCTCTGACATTTCTGTTATTGGCAAAGGTAACAAACCGTGGATTTCCCTTCCCTGAGAAAAAGGTATCTGCCTCACCATTGCTGAGGAGAGGGACAAGAGAGTGGCAGCCAATGAGAGCAGTGGCTGAAATGGTCTTTAGGTGACATGTTAAAAGATCTATGTACTTAATTAAAGATAATACAGTGTAAAAAATAAAATGGTGCATCATATGTATACATTATCTCTTATAAGTGAACAAGTAAATTCAACCTCATTGAAAATGTTATGGGTAACTAATTCACAAAATCATATTGTAAAAGAAATATTATAGCCCTAGAAGCTATATTATGTATTCTGTTTATAGCATTCCTGGATAGCTAAAGGTGTGATATAAGAAGTCTTCACATATGTGTGTATTTATGTCTGATGAAAGAAAATTTGAATAAAAATGTTCCAGAAATTTCACAAATGTTTTAAACACAATCATATGTCCAACTATAGGAATAAGAATACGCCGAAGCAACATTCCTCACCATCAAGCCCCTTCAAACTTAATAGAATATGGGGCCACACCTATGGTGCATCTTAGGTTCAGGCGAAACTTACTAAATGCAGAATACAAATGTCTTCATACAATAACTAAGAAAATGACATGATAGCTATGTCAAACAGTTTAATGAAAATGTTTCAGATTGTATGTGAAAACAGCACATTGTACCCCTTGATAGCACTAATGTACACAGCTATGATTCAACAATAAAAAAAATTAAAAAAAAAAACTTAATAGAATAAATGGGTCCAAAATGACAAGAAAGACAAAATTAAATTTTAAAAAATCAGTGAACAACACAGACTGAAAGAACTTCAGGTGGCTCAACTAACCTTAAAAGATTATTGTAGGTAGAGAAATCTTTAAGAAGGAAAAAGGTACGGTCTTGCTCTACTCTTTCTGACTTCCAAGACCTTATAAAGAATAAGTTCTTCCAGTTCGGTTAGTCCTCAGCTGTCCTGAATTGCCCACAGTAATACGGGCCTGCAGCTGTCGTACAGCCAACCACCCAGCCACGGGCCAGGAAGGACGTGTCAGGCTATAGGAAGGGGAGTGAGTTCTATAAACAGCACAGAAAATGTTTCACAAAACACTGTGTGATATTATCAAGAACATCTCTTCCCAAATTCCAGAAGATTAAAGAGAGTAAAACAACTGACTGGAGATATTCTGAGATGTAATGCCCATCTGGAGAATGTTCCACGCCGTGCCAGTTTGTTTCTACGCATAATCAAGCCTCTTCTATGATTTTGACTTAGCAGATCAAAAAGCACTTCAAAAACGAGGTTTCCAAATGTGCTTTTCTTTCCTACTTTCTATTATACATGGATGTATACATTCCATGCATATTCTGTTGAATTTCACAAATTAATCAAACCTTTAACTTTGGTTTAAAATTTGGGTTAAGAGAGAAAGTATGGTCAGTCGTTCATTTAAGACGAAGGTGTTTTTCAAAAAACTCAAAAGATCCCATTATCACCTCAGATGTGTAAATCAGGGGTCAGCAAACAATGACCTGAAGATTCAAATCTTGCCCACCACCTGTTTATGTAAAGTGGGAACATAGCCACTATCGTTTGCATGCATATTGTCTAGGCTGATTTCATACCCTAACAGCCACATGCAATCAGTTGCCATCAGACCAGATGGCCTGCAGCCCAAAGTATTTAGGCCATTAAGGAAACATTTGCTGACCCCTGATTGCTATTCATGGGATCAGAGCTCCCAAATCCGGAAACTTTCGCTTCTTAGCTATGTGATAACATTAGTATCATTAAGGCTCTCGCTGGGATAATGACATGGGCTTTTGAAACTGGACAGCCTTCAATCCTGGGTCTACCATGCTCTTGCAAACTTAGTTAAGTGACTTATTCTCTTGTCTTTTTTCTCATTTGTAATAAGAGATGATACTGTATGTTGGGCAGTGCTGGCCTGGCTGGGCGCTGCTCCCTCGCACCCTGGGCTGATGCACGGCCAGGCTCAGGCCCAGCCGGCCCTCGGTGCCCCACTCCCCCTCCACCCCTCTGCTCCAGCGGCCTCCACTGCCACAGCCAGGTAAGGGCCCATCCTGCCCTCCAGGGCTCCTGTGACACCTCAGTCCCCTGTTTCTCTCCCTGACAGGTAGCACGGAAGCAGCTGGGTCTGGGAGGAGACCCCTGCCCTGACGCCCAGCTTCTCTCCTCTGCCTGATGGAAGACCACAGGGAGTGGCTAAGGGTGCAGAGTTGTGACTAGGGAGTGTCCCCCAGTAGGAATTGATAGTGAGGAGCCCCTAGTGTGCTCACACTGATCTGGGCCCCCCAGGTCCATTTATCATATAATTAACATTACAATTTCTGATCACCATGGGTTCTTTGGGAAGGTGCGGAAAAGACACATGGGTATTAAGAAATTTGTTATGTGGCCGGGTGGTGGCTCACGCACGTAATCCCAGCACTCTGGGGTGGGTGGATCACCTGAGCTCAGGAGTTGGAGACCAGCCTGGGCTAGGTCCAGACTCATCTCTGCTAAAAATAGAAAAACCTAGTCCCAACGTAGTGGCGGGCACCTGTAGTCCCAGCTATTTGGGAGGCTGAGGCAGGAGGATTGCTCAAGACCAAGAGTTGGAGGTTGCTGTGAGCTGTGATAGCAGAGTACTCTACCCAGAACACAGACTGAGAGTCTGCCTCAGAAAAAAAAAGTTTGTTAGGTAACCCCAAGTTGTTAATTAATGCAAAGGCTGAAGGCAACAGCCAGTCCTGCAGGGGAAAGGCGGGACAAACTTGGTAGCTTAGTTGGCTTCTAAAAGAAGGTGTGTGTTCAGACTTCTGGATGGCTTCTTTACACTCGGAGAAGGACCTGCATTGTGCTTTGAGACATATTTTCCTTAGAGTTTCTGTGCTTTTGTTCTGTAATAAATGTATGTAGGCTGCGATTGCTGTGTACGTGTGATCACCTGGTCATTGGCTGGGCACCAGAAGCCAAGAACCAGGAAACATCCACCTCCAGAAGGACCCAGCATATACATGGTTCAAGATTACTCTGAGAATTAGAAAGAAATGCTATTTATAATAGTCATGGGGTAAAGCAAGAAAAGCAAGTGGATAAGAATCCAATTGTCTCCAAGACATACCTCTTCATGTGTTGGATTCTTTAACAATCTTAAAATGACAGTCATTTTATAACAGTTCTGTACTTTAAGGATTTGGGCAGATTTACTAAAATCAATGACTTTCAGTTCCAAAATGGCAGCATAAAAGCTTCACTCCATACCACCCCCCTAAAACTAAAAGTAAATATGCATATCTATCTATCTATATACAGATAGATAGATAGCCTTGAGATTATCACCATCAAGAGCCCAGAACTCAAATATGAGGACATGACAGCACTGCACAGCTCAGGACTCAAAGAGGGCAGCCCCAGGGGCAAAGGCAACAACTGAAAGATTGCTTGTAGCCTTGGGAGCCACACAGTGTCACTTCCACCACAGTCTATTGATCAAGCAAGTCTCTGAGGCCTGACACTACCTCTCAAAGGCAGGAGTCATAGAGAATTTGCAGCCATCCTTAATCTACCATGCCCTATTTTATGTACATAAAACAGATTTACTAAAATCAATGACTTTCAATTCCAAAATGGCAGCATAAAAGCTTCACTCCATACCACGCCTGGTTTGGGGATGTTTGAGGGTATTACATATACATGTATCGTGTACTTTATTTCTGTTATTATTACACTGTAATAGATAATGAAATACTTATACAACTCACCACAATGCAGAATTGGTGGGAGCCCAGAGATTGCTTTCCTGCAACTAGATAGGCAGGTTCTGACTTACAGCCTGCCGTCCAGTTACAGCTTAATTGTCACTTGCCACGCACTGATAGTGTTTTGACAAGAGTCTGCAAAAGCTTGATTCATTACAGTCCGTGTGCAGTCCAATCTCTGTTAATGATAATCTGTATTTGCAGCTGCTCCCCAGCACCAGCATCGCCTCAGCTGCACCTCAGATCCCAGGCGTTAGATTCTCATAAGGAGAACCGTCAAGAGCCCGCACAGGCCCCGTTGATAGTAGGGTTCATGTTCCTATGAGAATCTAATGCCACTGCCGATGTGACAGAGGTGGAGCTCAGGTGGTGATGTGAGCTGTGGGGGTGGCTCTAAGTACAGATCAAGTGTGGCTAGATTGCCAACTGCTCACCACCTATTGTACAGCCCAGTTCTTAACAGGACACAGAAATAGCAGATGTGAACAAACAAGGTTTTCCCCCCAAATTGCTGGTCAATCCAGAGCTGAGTTGTGACTCTGAATTCCGCAGTTTCCCCTGCATCCTCTTCCCATCCTCCACCTTGCTCACCAGCGTACCTATTTGTACCCAGCTCTGTTATTTCCCCTTTCCTTCTATGATATTTGCAAGTCTTAGGCCTCCAAATGGCACACAAGTACCTTAAGTTCAGGGGCTGTACCATTTCTTCTCCTTCCTCCAGGTTCCAAGTATAGCTGTGTGCACAGAGCAGGAGAGTAATCATTATTCAAAGGAACAATGTGAAAATCTCTCTTCTCAAGCCAGGCGCCTGGGTTTCATTCCTCTGTCTGAAATGCCCTCAGTGCTTTCAACTTCCCAATTCTCAAATCCCAGCTCACTTCACCTCCTTTGCGAAGTTGTCCTAAGTCATGATGGAAACTTTAGTCGCTGTCTCCTGGCATCTGTCACACTCTCTGGTGATTATTTACACGTCTGTTTTCCCCACAAAACTATCTGGAAAGTACATGCAGCAATAATACCAGGCACAGTTTCAAATGCCTCTGGTATTCTTCTCTAATTGCTAGTAAAAGCCATTTCTAAAAGCCCAATTAGACTGTAAACTTCTTTCAGTTGAGAGTAAGGTCCTGGTAGATAATTGTGGGTTGAATACAGACTTTGAAAAAAGATGAGGTCCAAAGCAATAAAAATCATCTCCCAGGAAACACATTTGTCACTGAAGAGGAACACACTAATTGCATTCAAAACCTTTTCTAAAATCACCCCAAACACTTTTCAGAAAAAGTCAGTATATTTATCTGATTGTTTTGGTCATAAATCAATCATTATATTTATAACACACTTGGCACAATCCTATCAGAAGAAAATGAATGATAAGCAAAGAAGGCTGTCATGTGAATCACTGTTTTATAAGAAAAAAAATCTGGTGCAAATATTGCTCACTTCTCAAAGATGAGATATGTGCTCCATTGAGATATCATCTAATTTCTGAAATATATGGAATATATGGTTTTCCACAGCACATTTTATATTCAGCATAATGAAAAGTAATGAGCTGAATATAGACTATTATATTAAAATGAATATGATGATCATAATTCATCTTGAACATTAAAATCCATTTTCATTACATCTTAGTAAATTTAGTCTATTGTAATTATAGCTTAGTGAATGTAATAGTATGAAAAGGTATTTAAAGTTTTTGATCTAGAATGACAACATCACATTTCCATAGGAATAACATGGGAACCAGAGCTCAGGCTACAGAATCAAGATCACCTGAAAAACTTGTTAGGTATTTAGATGTTCTGGCCTCAGTCCCAGAGATTCTGAATCGACCTCTATACTTTTAATTATAGAGATAGTGATTCATATTGAAACTTGGGAACCAATGGACTAGGGGGATAAACCCAGTGGTGCTATTACTAGCTTACAAAGGCCGATTATGCCTATCTCTTCCAAATTCTATTTTAGAGATGAAACATTGATCACCAATTTAGTCATAGTGATGGTAGTATTTGTGCCACAGAAATTGGCAACTACTATGTTGTTAAATATTTACCAGCCTGCCACTGGACAAGCCATCAGAACCTCAGGTGTCTCTCTGTAAGAAAATGTTTTGGATAAACTTTGTCCCTGCTGAAATTTTCTGATAAGCATTTTGTTATAAGTTTAGGAAGAAGCGTAATAAAAATTCAGTGTTCCTGAGTTGTCAAACTCAGAACTGGGTCCTTAGTGAAGTGACAATGAAAAGGGTTGAGGAAGTAAGCTAATAGTCATTTAAAAAGCATGGAAGTCCAGGTGCAGTGGTTCATGCCTATAATCCGTGCATTCTGGGAGGCTGAGGCAAGAGGATTGCTTCAGCCCAAGAGTTTGAGGTTGCTGTGAGTTATGACACCACAGCACTCTGTCAAGGTCAATAAAAATAAAAATTTAAGGGTGGCACCTGTGGCTCATCAAGTAGGGCGCTGGCCCCATATACCAAAGGTGGCAGGTTCAAGCCCGGCCTCAGCCAAATTGCAAAACAAAAAAATAGCCAGGCATTGTGGTAGGTGCCTATAGTCCTAGCTACTAAAGAGGCTGAGGCAAGAGAATCTCCTAAACCCAGGAGTTGGAGGTTGCTGTGAGCTGTGTGACGGCACGGCACTCTACCAAGGGCAATAAAATGAGACTCTGTCTCTACAAAAAAAGAAAAAAAATGAATAAATAAATAAATATTTAAAAATAAAAAGCAAGGAAAACTAAAATTTCTTGTGGTACTGAACTTTGTAAAAATGTATGGCCTGGATTTGATTCTGGATAAGGTGACTCCTGGGAAAGAGGGAGAGTGGGGTGTCCAGCATAATCCTCCACCACAAAAGTAAACTCACTCAGAAACTTTTGATCAGATTCCAACTTCCACAGTGGCAAAAGGATTAAAAATGTCCACTAGACTTTCCAAACACTTGATACTCAAAATTCTACCGGGCTTATCAATATTCTCAATTATATGAATGGCTCAAATTGTACTCTGAAGAGGCACAGGTTGGCCGACTGGATAGAAAAACTCAGGCCAGATATCTGCTGCATACAAGAATCTCATCTTACCTTCAAAGATAAAGGTAGACTCAAGGTGAAGGGATAGTCATCTATATTTCAGGCAAATGAAAATCAGAAAAAAAGCAGGTGTTGCAATTTTATTTGCAGGTACAATAGGCTTTAAACCAACAAAAGTAAGGAAAGATAAGGATGGTCACTTCATATTTGTTAAGGGTAACACTCAACATGATGAGATTTCAATTATTTTATTTGCAGATACAATAGGCTTTAAACCAACAAAAGTAAGGAAAGATAAGGATGGTCACTTCATATTTGTTAAGGGTAACACTCAACATGATGAGATTTCAATTATTAACATTTATGCACCCAACCAGAATGTGCCTCAATTTGTAAGAGAGACTCTAACAGACATGAGCAACTTGATTTCCTTCAGCACCATAATAGTCAGAGATTTTAATACTCCTTTGGCAGTGCTGGACAGATCCTCCAAAAAGAAACTAAGCAAAGAAATTTTAGACTTAAACTTAACCATTCAACATTGGAATTTAACAGACAACTATAGAACATTTCATCCTAACAAAACTGAATACACATTCTTCTTATAGGCCCATGAAACACACTCCAAAATTGATCACATCTTAGGTAACAAGTCTAACCTCAGCAAATTTAAAAGAATAGAAATTATTCCTTGTATCTTCTCGGACCATCATGGAATAAAAGTTGAACTCCATAACAACAAGAATCTGCATACTCATACAAAAACATGGAAACTAAATAACCTTATGCTGAATAATAGCTGGGTCATGGTCAAGATTAAGAAGGAAATTACCAAATTTTTGAACAAAATGACAATGAAGACACGAATTATCAAAACCTCTCGGATACTGCAAAGGCAGTCCTAAGAGGGAAATATATAGCACTGCAAGCCTTCATCAAGAGAATGAAAGAGAGGAAGTTGACAACTTAGTGGGACATCTCAAGCAACTGAAGAAGGAAGAACATTCCAACCCCAAGCTCAGCAGAAAAAAAGAAATAACCCAAAATTAGAGAAGAATCAAATGAAATTGAAAACAAAAGGATTATACAATAGATCAATAAATCAAACAGTTGGTTTTTATGAAAAGGTCAATAAAATAGATAAACCTTTGCTAACCTAACCGGGAAAAAAGAATAAAATCTCTAATGCCATCAATCAGAAATAGTAAAAATGAAATAACAACAGATTCCTCAGAAATCAAAAAGATCCTTAATGAATATTACAAAAAACTCTATTCACAGAAATATGAAAATCTGAAGGAAATAGACCAATACTTGGAAGTATGCCACCTTCCTAGACTGAGCCTGAATGAAGTGGAAATGTTGAACAGGCCTATATCAAGTTTTGAAATAGCATCAACTATACAAAATCTCCCTAAAAAGAAAAACCAGGACCAGATGGCTTCACATCAGAATTCTACCAAACCTTTAAAGAGGAACTACTACCTATACTACTCAACCTTTTCCAAAATATAGAAAAAGAAGGATTACTACCCAACACATTCTATGAAGCAAACATCATCTTGATCCCCAAACCAGGAAAAGACCCAACAAGAAAAGAAAATTATAGACCAATGTCACTAATGAATATTGATGCAAAAATATTCAATACCCTAGCAAACAGAATCCAGCAACACATCAAACAAATTATACACCATGACCAAGTGGGTTTTATCCCAGGGTCTCAAGGCTGGTTTAATATATGTAAATAAATAAATATAATTCATCACATAAATAAATTAAAAAACAAAGACCATATGATTCTGTCAATTGATGCAGAAAAAGTTTTTGATAATATCCAGCATCCTTTCATGATCAGAACACTTAAGAAAATGGGTATAGAAGGGACATTTCTTATGGACAATAGTCATGACTCTATTCCATTCACGGTAGTGCCAAAGAAGATGAAATATCTGGGAGTTTACCTAATGAAGGACATGAAAGATCTCTATAAAGAGAACTATGAAACTATAAGTAAAGAAATAGCTGAAGAAGTTAACAAATGGAAAAACATACCATGCTCATGGCTGGGAAGAATCAACATTGTTAAAATGAGCATACTAAAGCAATATACAATTTTAATGCAATTCTGATTAAAGCTCCACTGTCATACTTTAAGGATCTCAGAAAAATAATACTTCATTTTATATGGAATCAGGAAAAACCCCGAATAGCCAAGACATTACTCAGAAATAAAAATAAAGCAAGAGGAATCACACTACCAGATCTCAGACTATACTAAAATTGATAGTGATCAAAACAGTATGGTACTGGCACAAAAACAGAGAGGTAGTTGTATGGACAGACTAGAGAA
>CAUYON010147861.1:0-12171 GCA_963573935.1 Arctocebus calabarensis | reverse complement strand
TTTCTGAGTAATGTCTTGGCTATTTGAGGTTTTTTCTGATTCTATATAAAATGATGTATTACTTTTTCAAGATCTTTAAAGTATGACAATGGAGCTTTAATAGGGATTGCATTAAAATTGTGTATTGCTTTGGGTAGTATGGACATTTTTAATAATGTTGATTCTTCCCAGCCATGAGCATGGTATGTTTTTCCATTTGTTAACATTTTCAGCTATTTCTTTTCTTAGAGTTTCGTAGTTCTCTTTATAAAGATCTTTCACGTCCTTTGTTAGGTAAACACCCAAATATTTCATCTTCTTTGGCACTACTGTGAATGGAATAGAGCCCTTGACTGTTTTTTTTGGCTTGGCTATTGTTGGTATATATAAAGGCTACAGATTTATGAGTATTGATTTTTGTAACCTGAGACACTGCTGTATTCTTTGATCACTTCTAAGAGTTTTGTAGTAGAATTCCTGGTGTTTTCCAGGTATACAATCATATCATCTGCGAAGAGTGACCCTATATGGATACCCTTGATCGCCTTTTCTTCCCTAACTGTAATGGCTAAAACTT
Organism: Arctocebus calabarensis; assembly: GCA_963573935.1. NCBI lineage: Eukaryota > Metazoa > Chordata > Mammalia > Primates > Lorisidae > Arctocebus > Arctocebus calabarensis. The sequence goes on along the minus strand of CAUYON010147861.1, from coordinate 11,615 downwards.
CCATTACAATGTTAAAAAGCAGTGGAGACAATTGGCAACCTTCCCTGGTTCCTGATCTGAGTGGAAATGATTTCAATTTAACTCCATTCAATATGATTGGCTGTGGGTTTGTTGTAGATGGCCTCTACAGGTTAAGAAATGTCCCTTCTATGCCAATTTTCTTAAGTGTTTTGATCATGAAGGGATGTTAGATAGTATCAAAAACCTTTTCTGCATCAATTGAGAGAATAATATGGGCTTTGTTTTTGTAATTGGAGAATAGAGATCTAAAAATAGACCTGCCATTCGATCCTATAATTCCCCTACTAGGTGTATATCCAGAAGACCAAAAATCACATTGTAACAAAGATATTTGTACCAGAAAGTTTATTGCAGCACAATTCATAATTGCCAAGTGCCCAATCGACCTATGAATGGATTAAAAAATTGTGGTATATGTACACAATGGAATATTATGCAGCCTTAAAGAAAGATGGAGACTTTACTTCTTTGATGTTTACGTGGATGGAGCTTGAAAATATTCTTTTTAGCAAAGTATCTCATAAATGGAAGAAAAAGTACCTAATGTACTCAGCCCTACTATGAAAGTTATCTATAGCTTTCATATGAAGGGTATAACCCAATTATAGCATAAGAATATGGGGAAAGGGGCAAGGGAGGGAGGGGAGGTGAGAGGATAAGTGGAGGGAGGGTAATCACTGGGATCACACCTACAGTGCATCTTAGAAGGATACAGGTGAAACCTACTAAATGCAGAATATAAATGTCTTAACACAATAACTAAGATAATGCAATGAAGGCTATGTTAACCAGTTTGATGAAAATAGTTCAGGTTGTATATGAAACCAGTACATTGTACTCCATGACTGCATTAATGTACACAGCCTTGATTTAATAAAACAGAAAAAAAAAGTAGTAATGGCAGAAAACAGAAAAATAATTATATTTCAAATAGCTGCCTATGGGATATCAATTTTGAAAATGTGTGTGTGGAGACAGAGTATTTAATTTTGAACTTTTAATTATTAAAATAGGCTAGGTTTCCTTAACTTAGAATCCTTTGCCATGAAAATCACTATTTTATTATGCTAGAAAAATCTAGTTATTTTCTGAGACTCCTTCTGTAGCTCGACCCCCACCCCCACCCCTGCCCACTCCATGCCCCTGATGTGCTCCCTCCACTTATAGTAATGGCCACATCTCCATCTAGTGGCCCTCTAATCAGTGAATACCTGGAAACCATGAGGGAGGAAGACAACAAAAGCTGCTCTTGTAATACAATCATGATTAGTCCAGAGCATCAAAAAAGAAATTACAAATGAGTAAACAGAACACTATGCAAAACACAGGCCCCAAAGCTCTATGTAGTAGAAGTGATTATATAATTGAGAAATGTCTTAAAGGTTAATAACTAAGGATTATTTTGGCCTAGATGATACAACTAATATTAAATAAAATGAACTTAGGAATTAGAAGCACCTAAAATAAAGTATTTCAATAAGAATATCAATATTTTGAGAGTAAAAATCTAAAAAGTCAAATAAATTGGATTTGTTTAAAAGAAAAGAAAAATCAGAATGGTTGACTTAGAAGTCCTTATATAATGCCTGATATCATTGAAATAGTTTATTAATTTATGTTAGCATCTTTTAAGAATAAATTGAGATGACCAGCTCTAGTAAATGTTGTTAGGCCCTTTAATAAAAGTAAAATATCCTGATGACCAAGTATCTCTCCTCCACATTGACTTATTTTTTTTTACACAAACATCATGAGAACATGAGAAAATAATTTTTCATCAAGTACAGGAAATGGATATGTTCTGTTTAGGAGTATAAATTTACATATCATTTGATATCAGCTATTTACAAAACAACATTAGTCCTGGAAATTTAATAACCTGTTTTCAGGCTATTTACTATTGTAGATTTAGGTATATGGGCTATTTCCTAAAATTTCAAGCCAAAAGCAAAAACAAATAAAAATGAGAGAAAGTGACTGACCATCCACACCACATGAAAACTTGCAGTAAAATGAAGATAGGAGTAGACATCATGGGATAGGCACGACTCGTTGTGCAAATAACTTGATCCTATTAATCATGGGCAACATAGCAAGTACAGGAAAAGAAAGAAAACAGAAAAGAAGACATACACGATGAGATTGCATGCAGTTTGCTTGCAGTTAGCAGTTAACGTGAGCCTCCATTCAGAGCAGATTCAGAGTGACCACTGCAAATAAGCATTTACCGAAATACTCCACTGCTAAGAACACAGCCCACTGTCAGCACACCAAACAACTGGCCAGAGTTGTACTTTCACACACAACTTGATGTATATTTTATGGGAACTTGAATTGTTGGAAAGTTTTGTCTTGGTCAAATCTTTATAATTCCTTGATCAAAATATACAGCATCCCAAGATGATAACATTTTGGGTAATAGAGTTTTATATCATTTTCAAACTCCTCTGAGTGAATTTAATCTTTCTACTGTCAAAAGTTGGTGACAAGAGTTGATAGTGACGTTTCTCTAACGAGCAATACAACATTCTTTGGGAAATAATTTGACATGGGTAAATCTCCTGAAAGCATAGGAGACAGTCATAGGAGGAGTCCTCATATCTGAATTTTATATGTCTTACTGGATAAACTGAAAAAAAAAATTTAGTTGCAATCTTGAATTAATTATCCTATCAAAAGCAATGATCAATTTTCCTTCCAGAGATAACTGAGATTTACTGGTAATGCCTTTTTAGCCCTATTTCAGACCACTAGTTTTATTTCTTCTTTGCTCCATTTTTAACCTAGATTATCTAATTGTATAATATGTATCTGTAAGAATGTTTTATTCTTTCTGGCACAAATGTGGCTACATATTGGTAAACCTATTTTAAATAAGTAAATGAATAAAACTGGACATTAATCAAAGATGTTCTGACACGTTTTTAGAATAAACAGTTTCTGAGAAAATAATGCTGTATGTTTAAGGAGCTCATTGGTATTGACAAGACACTTCATGCAAAGGCACAACTTTAAGAATCAAAGAATTTGGAAATATTGTATTTAAAATCAGCAAAAAAGGGGACATATCTTAATGTGGCCTTCATCTTTGAGAATAAAGTTTCTTAATAATTAAAAGAACTTTAAAAGTGTAAAGGTGATCACACCCATAGTAAGTCAGAATATTGTTTGTTAAAGACAGCTGAGGTATAGAAAAAGTAGTGGTCATATTTAGATAATGTACATTAAATCAGCTTTTTACAGTTTATCAAATTAACTCTGTGTAACTGACCTAGTATAATTTCAAACAAAAGAAAGAGAAATAGAATTAAAGAATGTAATACAAATCTGTAATATGATCAGAAACTTGATCTATATAATAGTAGGACAATAGCTGTACAATAGGTTTTGATATATATAGATTTTAAAGACTAAGCATAAACTAACACAAATATTATAATAAAAATAATTTTTACATCCTCAGGCTTCAAATATAAATGAATGGAGGCAACACAAATACCACAAGTAACAGTCACTATGAATTATTACTTATTCGATAATTTTTTAAATCATCAGATTTGTGATTTATATTATTCATAAATCAATTGAAATTGTGTTTGAAAGTGCAATTTCTGTGGGGAGGACAGATAAAAAAAGCAACTGTTAAGTTTATGCTAACCATGAAATGGAAAAAAAATCTATCTACAAGCAAGTAGGTCATGCTAATGAGAAAAACTATGGGTAAGAGATTATGTTGCAGTTAAAATTGCAGTCTGTATTCTTAAATTCTTATGACCATGATCATTAATTTATAGCAAAAGTTTGGTCTTACCAAGACATTGTTATCAAAGCAGACATCAGGCCCTTTTCTGTATCTGGGTTGCTTAACCATATCACAGGGATTTGGACCGTCAGCTAAAGAGGCTTGTTAAGGAATATGAAGCTACTTCTTTTTTTTTTTTCACACCACAAATATAATACAATACAATGCAATGTATTTATTTCCCAAAGCAAGTAAGAGACACCTTTGCCATGACTCCTGCTCAACACAATTTAAGTGCTTAAAAGATTTAAGGAATCAAATTCTGAACTCCCCTTTTACTGGTGCCTGGGTAGCATAAACAGTCCTCACATCCAAACCCAACTGTGCTCAAGGAAGTTAATTCAATTTACAATCGCCACAATATGGAAACAACCTAAATGCCCACCAACCCAGGAATGGATTAACAAGCTATGGTATATGTACACTATGGGATACTATTCAGCCATTAAAAAAATGGAGACTTACAGCCTTTGTATTAACCTGGATGGAAGTGGAACACATTATTCTTGGTAAAGCATCACAAGAACGGAGAAGCATGAATCCCATGTACTCAAGTTTGATATGAGGACAATTAATGACAATTATTGACACGGTGGGGGTGAGGGAAGGGGAGTGCAGAGAGAGAAAGAATGAGGGAGGGGTGGAGAAAAGAAGAGCAGAGAGGGGGAAGGAGGGAGGGGGGTGGGGTCTTGGTGTGTGCCACACCTTTTGGGGGCAAAACACGATTGTAAGAGGGACTTTACCCAGCAAATGCAATCAGTGTAACATGGGTTCTCGTACCTTCAATGAATCCCCCACAATAAAAAAAATTCCTTTCTCCCTTGGCAGTCTTCACCATCTCAGTAACTGGATCTCTGTGCGATGAGCAACTGGGCCTAGACCGCAGCGCCTTGCAGTTGTGATGAGAAACGCACACACGTGTTCTCTCTTCACGCACCTCACTCTGCTCTGGCCCTCAGGTTTTTCCTGCTAAGGAGTAAATACGGGGTGGGCTTCCTCGACTTCCTGTCTCATTTCCTTGTGTGAACAACCCACATTCGTTTTAGCTGGTTCCCTTCTGGTGGTCACTCAGGTGATTTCCAATCTTTTACTAACCCAACAATGGGGCCCGGACCCATGAAATATGCAAAACAAAACCCTCTCCCACTCCTGCAACTGTGTCTCCAGGATGAACTCCCAGAAGTGGAAATCGCTGGGTGTACCGCCATGTGCATTTGCCATTTTGATATTAACCATACCGTCACTGTTAGCATGTCACCAGCTCATACTCAGCCGGTACCACCAAACCCCATGGAAATACCCTGCTTGAAGAATCAAGAGACCCAGGGACCCACTTCATCACTCACCAGCTGTGGGTCCCAGAGCAGGCCTCTCAACCTCTCTGATCCCTAGGGACCTCCTCAGAAAAGTGAGTTTCATGGTGCCCCCTGCTGCATGTCCCTGTGGTGTCCAATACACAGTCCTTTGGAGACTAGGGGAAAGGAATCAGAGCTTCCCAAGAGAGCAATTCCCAAAAGATGTCCCCAAAGTCACCAGGGCCAAATGCAATGATACAGGGGCAGACAGGACACCTCAAAGCGAGTATGAGCAAAGAAGCTCAGGTTCCAGCACCGGACAGGCCGGCACGCGGGCAGTGGGACCCTGGCAAGCTGCTGCCGCTCTGCTTTCCCCTCCTGTGAAATGTCTGAAGGGAGATGGTGGGAGTCAAGCCAGCCCACGCATGGGCAGCACCGAGCACATGGCAGAGGCTCCCCCGCCAGTTTCAGTTGCTGTGGTCCACCCGGGCCCCACTCTCACAGTTCACAGCCCAGCGACTCTGCAGACGGCGAGGAGCTGCTCTGCCCTTGCAGGGAGGAGGTGCTGGGAGCAGCTTTCAGCCAATGGGACAGCTTCTTAGAGGGAAGCCTTCATGTGTCCGGCACAACCTCCCTGAGGTCCTCAGCGGTGCCACGTCCCAGGTGCCGCAGCAATAACCAGCGCATCGATGTGCCCTCTTGACTTTCTTCTCCCCGCGTTGCCTCCCTTCTGCCCCCACAGTGCTCCCCGGAACTGCCTCCCAAATAACCTATATGCACTCGACTCCTATCTCAAGGTCAGCTTCTGAGTGAGCCCAGCCTAAAATAGTTAGGATATTTAATATCATACATACATTATTACATGTAATTATGTGTATCATCATACGTAATATATATGTTATTGTTATTTACTGGGAAAAAGATAGATTGAGACCCCAAAAGCAGTGGGGAGAAGGACAAATGAGAGGGACAGTGGTCAGACAGAGTGTGGATGGCAAGACGCCAGGAGTGGCAGGCACCATCCAGGGCCAGGTCTGAGGCTCTCAGGTTCGAGGACAGCCTCTTTTGACTGTCATGGAGCTAAACTGGAGGACACCACACTCCCCTGAGCCCTCTGCCCCAGGGGTTGGGGAGGAGAGGAGAGTCAGGACCCAGTGTGTCTTTTGTAGTTATCTCACTGTTTCTTTTTCCTTATTTTTTTTTATTGTTGGGGATTCATTGAGGGTACAAGAAACCATGCTACACTGATTGCATTTGTTGGGTAAAGTCCCTCTTACAATCGTGTTTTGCCCCCAAAGAATGTGCCAAAACCAGGAAAAGACCCAACTAAAAAGGAGAATTTCAGACCAATTTCACTCATGAAGATAGATGCAAAAATTCTCAACAAAATCCTAGCCAATAGATTACAGCTTATCATTAAAAAAGTTATACATCATGATCAAGTAGGTTTCATCCCAGGGATGCAAGGCTGGTTTAACATACGCAAGTCCATAAATGTTATCCACCATATTAACAGAAACAAAAGCAAAGATCATATGATACTCTCAATAGATGTGGAGAAAAAGGATTCGATAAAATCCAGCATCCTTTTCTAATTAGAACACTGAAGAGTATAGGCATATGTGGCACATTTCTGAAACTGATCGAAGCTATCTATGACAAACCCACAGCTAATATTTCACTGAATGGAGTAAAACTAAAAACTTTTCCTCTTTTTCCTTATTTTTAATTGTGTTAAACTACATAGAACATAAAATTACCATCCTCACAGTTTTCAAATATACTGTTAAGTGATATTAAATACACTCACAGATTGCTTGAGTTACAACTTAGAGAGTAGCCTGAGCTAGAGCAAGACCCCATCTCTACTAAAAAATGGAAAATCTAGCCAGGTTTATGGCAAGAACCTGTAGTCACAGCTACTCAGGAGGCTGAGGCAAGAGGATCACTTGGGCCCAAGAGTTTGAGGTTGCTGTGAGCTGTGATGACTTCGTGGCACTCAATCCAGGGCAAAGGAGTGAGGATCTTTCTCAAAAAAAAAAAAAAAAAATTCACAACACTATGCTGCCCTCACCACCATTCATCTTCAGAACTCTTTTTTTTTTTTTTTTTGAGACAGAGCCTCAAGCTGTCACCCTGGAGAGAGTGCTGTGGCATCATAGCTCACAGCAATCTCCAATGCCTGGGCTTAAGCGAGTCTCCTGCCTCCACCTCCCAAGTAGCTGGGACTACAGGCGCCCAGCCCTTCAGAACTCTTTTAATCTTATAAAACTGAAAGCCTCTACCCTTTGAGCAACAGTTCCCTGTTTCCCTCTCCCCCAGCCCTGGGCAACCCCTTTTACTTTCTGTCTCTGTGCATTTGATACTCCAGCTGGGATCCTCATGCATGAGAAATCATGCGGGATTTGTCCTTCTGTGACTAGCTTATTTCACTCAGCATAATGTCCTCATGGTTCATCCCCATCACAGCACGTGTCAGAATCTGCTTCCTGTCTAAGACTGAACAATATTCCTTTTTATGAAAACACCACATTTTATTTGTCCATGCATCTGTCAGTACACACTTGGGTTGCTTCCACCTTTTGGCTATTGTGACTCATGCCGCTATAAACAGGGGTATATAGGGCCGGAGTTTCTCTGCTCTCCAAGGAAAAGCCTATCACGCTCCTGAAGTCACACTTGAGGAGGGTAGCAAGCCCCAGAGGGCTTTCCAAAAGGTTCCATGACTGACTCAGGACACTAGAATCTGGATGACGCCTAGATACCACTTCAAGGCCATTAGGGAACCATGGGGACCCTCAGAGCCTGCTAGGGGAATACCTAGAAGCCCAGTGTTTTAAGTACAGTATTGAGGAAATCCAGTTTATAATCTGGTGAGTAGAAAAAAATTCCTGAGGTCCGCAGCAACTCGATTTTGTGTTCTAATTCATTTCTGCAAGAGAAAACCAAATGTCACAGTCAGGCTGTGGTGGTGCCCCAGGCAAATCAAGGGAAGATGCCTTGGGGTGCAATCTCAATTATCTCTCGGTGGCTAGAAATGGGTTGAAAGTTTGTAAGACAAACTATCATCAAGGCAGAAAAATAAGAGAGGGGAAAGAATGATAATGACGTTGTTGCTACAGTGTGATGGCCACTGCCCAGGCCCCACCCGTATTCCCCAAATGCCAACTGCCGGTATCTTCATCCCTATAGTTGATCAAAGCTACAGAAGATCAGCAGGAATACAGAGGAATCAACACCCCAACCACCCCCTGACATGTTAAAGTATAAATTCCCCAGCTCCCTCACGCCCTGCTGGGATAATTTTCTAGCACACCCTACATGCCATGTTTCCATCAGAATCAACTCTATTTCCCCACAATGGGGGCTGCTTCCTCCTTTATTAGCTGCCCCCAGTCTCATTTCCCTCAACTTCCCACGGAGCATCTCAGGATTTGCTTCTGGAGGAAGCCAAATCGAGGCCGTCTGGCTCAAGCTAGATGCTTTCTGTGTAGTGTACAGACAGGGCACAGCTCCTATCAAGAAATGAAAATAGGCTCAGCGCCTGTGGCTCAGCAGGCTAAGGCGCCAGCCATGCACACCTAAGCTGGCCGGTTCGAATCCAGCCTGGGCCCACCAAACAACAATGACGGCTGCAACCAAAAAATGGCCGGGCATTGTGGCGGGCGCCTGTAGTCCCAGCTACTTGGGAGGCAGAGGCAAGAGACTCGCTTGAGCCCAGGAATTGGAGGTTGCTGTGAGCTGTGATGCCACAGCACTCTATGCAGGGTGACAGCTTGAGGCTCTGTCTCAAAAAAAATAAATCAATCAATTTTAAAAACTGCATGAGACTGGTGGCTATCACACTGGAGCAGCTCTGAACAATTTTAAGTCTAAACATTCCGTGTTCTGTCAATGCTCCCATCTCTCGATCTAATCAGCTACCCCGAGGCTGCATGAATCAAGGGAAAGGCAACACTCTTAACCAGATTTCTGCCCTGAACCTGCTTTCCTTGTCTGCTAGAAAATGCTTCATGGAAAGTGCATGAAAATGCATGCGGGCGCACACTTACTTCCTCTAGGGCTGCTTCTTTGGCTCGATCCATTACCTTAGCTTTGGTTTGGAAGGAAGTATAGTAGTTGGCTTTCTCAACCCTGCAAGGATGTCTTGTTCAACTTAGAATTCAGGGCTACAGGCAGAGAAAAGTTCTCTCAGCAAAGCTCTATTTCCTTGCATCCTTCCTTGTGGACTGGCTCCTTTTAGCCCTATTTCATGTCTCTCATCAGACTGCTAAAAACAGTAAGATGCCACCAACACGCATCACCACTATGAACATTGCCCAGCCATTTTCCCTAAGAGTAAAGTCATAGCTAACAGCAGTTCTGGCCTCCAAGATAGCATAGGTGACAGTTTTATCAAACATCTTATGTGACAGGACATGAGCCACCAGCTTGCCAACCTCTGATATCTTTCTTGCCCCTAGCCTGGTGACATCAGCATCACATATTTTAGATTCTCTCATGGTCAGAAACGTATTTCCAAATTCCTTTTTATTTTGAGACAGGGCCTCACTCTGTCACCTGAGCTGGAGTATGGTGGCATGATGATAGCTTATTGTAGCCTCCAACTCCTGTGCTCAAGTGATCCTCCTGCCTTGGCCTCAGAATTGTTGGAACTACAGGCATTGCACCACACCCAGCTAATTTTTAATTTTTTTTTTAGAGAGGGGATCTTGCTATGTTGTCCAGGCTGGTTTCAAACTCCTAGCCTCAAGCAATCCTCCCATCCTGGCCTCTCAAAGTGCTGGATTTACAGGTGTGAGTCACTGTGCCTGGCTTACTTCCAGATTCTATACTGGTTAAAATCACTTTTGCAGTTGTGCAATAAAAAATCCAATTAACACTGGCTTAGAATAACAATTTTCTGATTTCTTGTAAACTCCTGGAAGTCAGTAGTTCAGAGTTATTATTTCTGCTCTGCTCTGTAATAAAAGGAAGGATCTAGATTGTTGCTCCACCATCCTCGCACATTTTCCTCATTTGCATCATCTATGATGTTTGGCTACAACATCCACATTATGAGAAGCCAAATGGAAGTTGATGGGACAAAGAGGAACAACCCCACCATTAAAGGACATGTCCCAGAAATTGCATGCCTCACTTCCCTTCCCAGCCCATTGGCTATATCTTAGTTATACAGCCATGCTTAGATGCAGGGGAGTCCGGGAAATAAAAAAAATTTTTTTAGAGTGGCATATGCCCAACTACAAATGGAGGTTCTAGCACTATGAGATGAGAGAAAGGGGAAAAAGATGTTGGGAGAAACATATCAGTCTCTATGAGGATAATGAAAAGAATTAATTGGAAGTATCAGAAAATACCGTATGGAATAAGAGCAACGTACAGTTAAGCAACACATATACAAGTGTCAGCGTTTTGTCTGGAAAGAACTAATGGTTTTTCCACATTATATTTGAGGTATGTACATTTCTTTCTTTCCTCCATAAGATTTTGAGCTCCTTAAAGGCAGACACTATGTATCTCCTGGTCCTAGTAGGTGTCCAATACATATCTGTCAAATGAAAGAATGAACATGAGTCAATGGGATCCTTGGTACAATTCCTAGCTAAGGAATTGTTGAGGAGTTGTCTGATCCAGACCCATTATCTTGGTCAAAGAGAGTTCTCTGGCTCTTTGATGTGTGCCATATTGTTGTTCTGTGTCTGTCTTTTTTTTTTTTTTTTTAAGAGACAGGATCTCATTCTGTTTCCCAGACTGGAGTCCAGTGGCACAATCATAGCTCACTGCAGCCTCCAACTCCTGGGCTCAGGTGATCCTCCTTCCTCAGCTTCCCAAGTAGCTGGGAGTATAGGCATGAGCTATCACACCCAGCTATTTTTTATTTTATAGGGACAGGTCTTGCTACATTGCCCAGGCTGGTCTTGAACTCCTGCCCTCAAATAATCCTTCTGCCTCAGCCTCCTGAAGTGCCAGGATTATAGGCATGAGCCATGTGGCCATCACTCTCTTGCAGAGTCTTCTAGTCATAGAGCCTGCCTCAGAGGGGTACATGCGTGGTGAACTACCACACCAGGACTAGGACCCTGTTCTTCCAACCCTTAAACCCAGGGTTCTTTCTACCACTACCACCTATTGTGTAATTAGTGCAGTGGGAGATGAGAGGAGGGAGCAATTACCTCTATCTGCTTTGATCCCAGAAGGTTTTTTGGAGAAGGTGGAGTTGAACTGGGCACTACAAAAACAGAGCATCTTAAACCTTACCCCCAACCCCCTACCCCCCACCAAGGCATCCCTGGTCAGATAGAATAGATAGAAATGTGGCCCCTGTTGAGTCTGGGGTATAGTCCAAAGGAACCTACTCTTTTTTTTTTTTTTTTTTGTAGAGACAGAGTCTCACTTTATCGCCCTGGGTAGAGTGCCGTGGCGTCACACTGCTCACAGCAACCTCCAGCTCTTGGGCTTAAGCGATTCTCTTGCCTCAGCCTCCCGAGTAGCTG
>CAUYON010147860.1:0-11382 GCA_963573935.1 Arctocebus calabarensis | reverse complement strand
ACCCATACACCTATATATACCCTGAGACTAAAGGCCTAAAGGAGGAGATGGGGGAAGACTGGGAGAGAAACGGAGAGAGCTTCCCTCTCACCACTAGAATTCTCTCCCTCTACCAGGAGGCTTAATGTTTTCTGTATTCTTTTCTGTGAATAAATTCTGGCTTACAAAAATTAAAAAAAAAAAAAAAAAAAGAAACTTAAACATACTCTTTTCCACAGCAGCTCTACTCATTTACATTCTTATCAACAGTGTTAAAGATGTCTCCCTCCACTTGTTTTTCCAAATTGAACTTGATAGTTTTTATTTTTATTTGCTAAATCTGGCAGCTCATCCAGAGTAAAAATATGGCTATAAAATAGAACCACCATAGTTGAAGGACTTCCCTTTTCTCTGAGTCTTTGCCAGTATCTGTTATTTTTATATATCATTGTTACTTTGATTTACTTATCTTACAGTGATTAGTGATGTTGATAATTTTTCATATGCCCATTGGCAATTTGTACACTGTGTTTTGAGAAATATCAATTCATGTCCTTTGCTCCCTTTTAATAGGATATTTTATTTTTAGTTTTTTTTTTTTTTTACTATTTGGGTTGTTTGAATTTCTCATATATCCTAGAAATAGTTCATTTTTCGAGGAATAGTTTGCAAATACTGTACTTTATCCCATTTACCATGTTGTCTCTTCACTATGTTGATCGTTTTCTTGTGAAGAAACATTTTAGTTACCATAGTCCTATATTTATCTTTTTTGCTATTGTTGCCTATGCTTTTGAGATCTTATCAGCAAATAAGGCAAATTAGTAAAATATTTGTAAATTAGTAAAATATTTGCCAAGACTAATGTCCTGAAAATTTTTCACTACATTTTTTTTTTCAGAATTTTAAGAGGGTGTTTTTTTCCCAATGTATGTTTATGGAGCTTTTGTCAAAGACAGATTGGCTGTAAATAGGTAGATTTATTTGTGGATTCTATGTTATGTTCCACTGGTCTGTGTGTCTGTTTTAATAACAATACTTGCTATTTTGATAAAATTGTTATTATATTATTATGCCTTTTTATTTTTGTGTAGTAGTGAAAAACACATTTTTCTTTGCAAATTTTCTTGACAAATTATCTTAAAGTGTGGCAATCATTAACAAATATTAGAGCAGAATGTTATTTATTGTTTTATGGTCAAACATTTGTGAAATGATTCTAAGCATTTCTTGGATGAATACATTAGTTCAAGTAACCCATATTCTAAGAAGTTGCAAAATTAATCTGGAGCACAGATGAATCCTGAAAATCCCAAATGCTCATGCCCAATTTAAGGCAAAAGCTACTCCACACTTTTGGCAAATTTCTGACCATCTAAACACATCATGCTGGAATTCTACCTTCTTTGGTCACCTTCTATGATGAAAATAATTCTAAGATGGTCCTAGAAGATTCTCAACACTTGGGATACACATACCTTCTACCTGTTATTCAATAAAACACTAATACAGTGATGGGATTATATGTAATTAAAGTCACAACTCAGTTGATCTTATGATAAGGATATTATCCAAGTGGGCTTAACCTGACCACATCAACACCTTAAAAACAGCGTAAAGATAAAAGAAGTCTTCAGTTGGTTACAGAGGATGATGTGCTTTGGTCAGCTGAGAACAAAGTAAACTTATTGTTGTCCTTTGCTTATGAGAGGCACATTAGAATAAATTGCAGGAGTCCTATGGGAACCTAGAGTATTTCCTGCTGACATATGGAAGAAAAAGTGGAGCCTCAGGCCTAGTATCTAGGAACTGAATTCTGCCAATCATGCTCAAACTTTCGATCTAAAGAAAAAATAAGAAATAAAAATTTATGCTTCTAACTTCGTAGTATTTTCTTACACAGCAATAGAAATCTAACACACAATCTACAATGTAAGACATTCCAGTTATTTATCCTCTCCTATATATTTCTCTCTACAATCCTCTTTGATTTCATTCCTGATCAAAATTTCATAATCTTCTTCTCCATTCCTGACCTTCACACTGTGTTCTCTTAAATCCCAGATATATGGTAAACAGACAGTTTTGATACTATCACTGAAATATTCTTTCTGTGTCTCTGCCATAATGGAAACACTTTCTTCCCCAAAGGCACAGTTTTACCTATAGTCTTATCAAAGGAAGGATACTCATTCTGTTATGCACCATGAATGTCAGGTTCAGAAGCTGAAAATAGCAGCAATAATAGAAAACATTTGTTGACTATTTATTATGTTAGGCGCAGTTTAAGAATTGTGGGAGAAAATGTTACTCATCCAATACTAATTGTCTTCTTCCACCAGACTAATAGAAAATGAGTATCATTAGGAGATCTAAGTTCCTAACTAAGATCTACATTACCCAACCTACTTTTAAGATAGATAGCTATGTGGCAGAGTTATGGTTAATGAGCTATATGAAAAGGTTGTTTTAGTCTTCTCTAAATTTTTTTTAAAATGGAGAGGATTTAATTCGAAGTAGGTTTTGTAGTTATCCCTCTCCCTTCTTCCTGGCTTAAATGTAGTTGAATTTTTTTCAGCACGAGGTTTGGGGGAAAAGGGCTATCTTGCAACCATGGAGACTATATTCATATTCAAAGACTGGTGGATTCAGAAAACAAAGAGTGACTGAGAAAACAAATGGCAACATGGAGTCATCACATCATTCCAGAATTATCTACATATAGGTTTCTACTCAGATCAGAAAAACAAACAAAATACCAATATATTTGGCTATGTTTCTTTAAGTTATGTTTTTTGTTACATACAGCTGGAACGGTTCTTAGCTGATACAATATACTTTTATATCAATCAAATAATTAAATAAACACAGCAACAGTATAATGTGAGTAAAATTATTATCCTCATTTTAGGAATGAAGAAACAGCTACAGCAAATATATGTGAATTTTCCAAGGTTTGCACAAATATGGAAGGAGCCACCATTTAAACTTAAGCAATTTGGCTTCAGATTCTACACTCTTAAATTCAATTCTACACTATCCTAGATCCAGGCTAGCACTTGCAAATTGAAACTTTTCCACAAAATGGTAAAATTCCTACTCTTTTGAGGTTTATGCTATAAAGCTTTATTAACTCACACATAGGCACATTAGTGTCATATACTCAGCTTTTAAGAATTCACCCACATTTGGCAAGATAACATACTAGAGAAAATCTGTAATACCCACTTGGGTTGAGACAGAGGAGAGAGAACTTCAGCCACCTCTGGTTCATGGAATCTACTTAGAAAATTCACTCTGGGAGAACAGTACAACAGTAGACTCCAAGAGCCAATAAGGAGGTCTGGAGCTAAGGAAGACTGGTACGGAAGATAAGTGCCTAGCTAGGAGTAGAGGTCAGCCAGCTCGCCCTGCCAAGGAGAATTAAGGACAAGAAAGGGCTGTACTTCAGGGGTTTTTTTGTTTTGTTTTTTTGATTTTGGAATGAGTTGCTCTCTGGAGTTTCCTTGGGAGAGCAAGTGAGCTCAAGCAGAGTCAGGAAGCTGCAAATGAATACCAGGTGGCCTGGATTTCCCATCTGTTTCACTATTAGCAGGGCAGTGCCATTGTGGGAAGGCCATGCTGGAGGAACAGTCTGCAGGGTTCTAGTGCATGGCTGGTTCTGGAGCATCTGCTGAGCTTGGGCAACCATTATTGCAGTGAACTGAATGGCCCCCACATCCCCAAGAAGGCCACTTTGTTGTCAGGGGCACTGTTTGATATGCCTACTAAGGAATTTGAAAAGAATTTCAGGACCCCAATCCCATGATGAACAAATGCTTGTGCCATGACCAGGCCCTGATTCAGAACAAATAAGTCAGGAGGAAAGAACCTGGTCTTCTCTGCAACTAGAAAATAGCTTCCGGCCCTCATCATATACAACAAAATCAGTGTGTGTGTTCTCCATTACCTAACACCACAGTGTTACCTGATATTAAACTATTTTAAATTGGACATGATCTTCATATATAATATATATATATATTATGTATATATATATATAATATGCATAAAGATATGTATATATATTGTACACATATTATATATGAATATATATCATATATAATATGTATATATTATATATTTTTTCTTTCATATTTTTTCTCCTTTCCTCAGTTTATTTTTCTTACCTTTATTTTCTTTCTATTGTTGTTGTTGTTGCTTTTTATTTATTTTTATTTATTTTTTTTGGTAGTACTTTTTTTATTTTTTATTTTATTCAATAGCAAGGACTCTTCCATTTTTGTTATGGTTTTCAGCCCGTTTTATTCTTTCTTTTTTGTTATTTCTCACCTTTTTTCTCTCTTTTGGTAGAAATTCTTCTAATTTCTCATCTTTCAACATAAATTTCTCATATAAGACCTAAAATGTTTCTTTTTTTCTCTTCATGTTATATAATTATTATTTTATTTATTTATTTATTTTTTTGCAGTTTTAGGCTGGGGCTGGGTTTGAGCCCACCACCTCCATTATATGGGACCAGTGCCCTAGTCCTTTGAGCCACAGGCGTTACCCTATATAATTGTATTTTTAATTTTACATATCTCTTTTTATTATTATGTTTTTGTTTTATTTCCTCAGAGGTTTGGGGGTATTGGAATTGGGCTGGCTCAAGGAGGCTATGAGTTCAGGGTCTAAAGCTTTGGCCTTTGGAAGATGAGATTGGTAGGTCCTCACTACAATACACTATTGATTTATTTTTATATATTTGGTAGAGGTGTGGTCTTGCTTTTTCCCAGGCTAACAAATATTTTCTGATAGCAAACGACTCACTCAGCTTGGCCTCTAAAGTATAGAGTTACATGAGTGGGTCAAACAACAGTTGTCAAATTCCACTATTATTCTCTCTCTCTCTCTTTTTCTCTTTATATCCTTCTCTCCATTTCTTCAATTCTTTCCCTTAACTTCCTCCTTCTTTTTTATTGTTTCATTTATTTCTCTCTTGTCTTTATCCTTCTCTTCCTTTTGTCCTTATATGAAGGCCATGTCAATACCTAAGCTCAGAGACAAGATAATTTAAAGTGAAGGAGGTGGTGAGAGTAAAAAATAGGGGCAATAAGTGAATAGGAAGAAAACACACATAAGGAGGAAACACCAAAAAAAATTATAGCAACATGATAAAGCAGAACAGAGCAATCCTCCTAAGAGATCACGAGGTAGCTACCACAGAGGATTCCACTGATAAAATATAATGATAATGACAGAAAGAAAATCAAATTAAGGATGGCAAAAACAATAAAGATAATTAAAGAGAAGGTGGAAAATAATCAAAAGGAAATCCAAAAACAGATCCAAGAAATGGAATGAAGATGTGAAGAATATAATAAGGATATGGTGGAGATTAAGGAATTAAAGTTGTTAATCAAGTACCTTAAAGATGGAGGAGAAAATGTCAATAACATAGTAGATCATGGAGAAGAAAGGGTCTCAGAGCTGGAGAATAAAGCTATTGAGTTTACCAATGCAGTAAAAGAGACAGAAAAGGAGAGAGAAAGCAAAGTGTTTACTCAAAGTGTTTACTCGGACCTACCAATCTCAAAGTGTTTAGGATTTCGTGAAGCATTCAAAGATATAAATTATAGGTATCTCTGAAATGGAAGAAGAATGTCCCAAAGGAATGGATGCCCTAGTGGAAGATATCATAAATGAAAATTTCTCAAGTATCTGAAAAACAGAAAGAGAAAACATCAACAAACGAATGAATCATCTTAAGGGACTGGAAAAAGAAGAGCAATCCAATCCCAACACTAGCAGAAGAAAAGAAATAACCAAAATTAAAACAAGAATAAACTAAATTGAAGACAAATGAATCATTTAGAAAATTAATAAAACAAAAAGTTGGTTCTTTCAAAGCATAAACAAAACCAATAAACCTTGGGTAAGATTAACTAGAAACTGAAGAGTAAAATTTCTAATAATCGCAATCAGAAATGAAAACAGGAAAATTACAACAGATATCACAGAGATAAAAGAGGTTATTTCTGACTACTACAAGACACTCTAAACCCATAAATGTGATAATGTGCTGTAAACAGACCAATACCTGGATAATGTGCAGTAAATAGATCAAAACCTGGAATCACACCATCTCTTAGATTTAATCAGGAAGAATTATATTTCTTCAACAGACCTATTCTAAGAACTGATATTGAAGAAAGAATAAAAAAGCTTCCAACAATAAAAGCTCTGTATCAGATGGCATGGTAGCAGAATTCTAACACATCTTCAAGGAAGAGCGTGTACCTATACTGCAGAATTTATTTCAAAATATTGAGAAAAAAGGAACTCTCTCCAACACATTCTGTGATGCAAACATCATGCTGATACCAAAACCAGGAAAATGCCCAACTTAAAAGGATAAAATTCATTTCCTTTTCTTTTTTTTTAACTTTATTCAAATTAATATGATGGTACAATGTTTAGGTTACATTGTCTGCACTTCCAGAGTAACGTTCCATTTGTAGAAGAGCCTTTCTATAAACCCAGGATGTGTGTTATACACAATTACATTGGGCACATTAGGTGAGATCTTGCCTCATGTCCTCCCATCTTCAGGATCCTTTTCTAAGAAGAATGCTTAAGAAAATAGGCATAGATGACACATTTTTAAAACTAATTGAAACAGTCTATGGCAAACCTACAGAAACGCCATACTACATAAAAAAAAAAAAAATGAAAGCATTTCCACTTAGAACTGGAATCAGAAAAGGATGTCCACTATTGCCACTACTATTCAACATAGTCATGGAAGTCCTAGCCAATACAATCAGGCAAAGGAAGGATATTAATTGCATGCAAATGAGAGCATAGGATGTCAAACTCTTCCTCTTTGCCAATGATACGATTTTATACTAAGAAAACTGCAGAGATTCAACCACAAGGCCCATAGAAATGATCATAAGTACAGTTTTATTGCACAATATAAATCAATAGCCACATAAGTATCCTTTGTATATGACAATAACAGCCAAGTTGAGAAGCTAATCTAAGACACAATTCACTTCATAGTAGAAAATAAAATACTGAGGGATATATCTATCGAAGAGGTGAAGGACCTCTACAATAAGAATTACGAAACCCTAAGATAAGTAATAGCAGAAGACATTAACAAATGGAAGAAAATATGATCTTGGATGGAAAGAATCAACATTGTTAAAATGTCTATACGATCTAAATCAATCTACGCATTCAATGCAATACCCAATAAAGGTACTAACATCATACATTAAAGAACTGGAAAAAAAAATAGTACTTCCTCTTTATCAAACCATGAAAAAAGAAACTCATGTAGCCAATGCAATTCTCGATAATGAAAACGCAGCTAGTGGCATCACTCTACCAGACCTCAGGTTATATTGCAAGTCTATAGTGAACCAAACAGCATGATATTGGCACAAAAATAAAGACATAGACATATAGAACTATTTAGGAAAACAAGTTATGGAACCAGTCTCTTATTGTCATCTAATCTTTCAAAAACAAAACAAAAGCATATATTGGAGTAAAGAATCTCTAGTCAATGAATGGTGCTGGGCAAATTGGACAAACACATGTAAAAGACTGAAACTGGACCCATACCTTTCACCAGTTAAAAAGTTGACACAAGATGGACAAAAAAAAAAAAAAATCTAAGATATTAATGATCAAAACCCTAAAAGAAAGAATGGTAAAAACTCTTGAGACCGTCAGCCTGGGGAAAGATTTTATGAAGAAGACTTCAGTGGCAATTGCAAAAAGAGCAAAAACAAACCACTGTGACTTAATTAAGCTAAAAAGTTTATACACTGCTAAGGACAGAAAAATTGAAGCAAACAGGCAATCTTAACTATAGAAAAATATATTTGCATGTTACAAATCTGACAATATCTTGCTAACTAGATCTACAGAGAATTCAAATTACAACAACAAAAATACCAAACAATACCATCTGTCACTGGGCAAGAGACATGAACAGAACTTTCTCTGAGGAAGACAGATGAATGAAAAATTGCTCATCATCCCGAATCCAGAGAAATGAAAGTCAAAAACATCCTGTGATATCACCTATCCCCAGTGAGAATAACCCACATCACGAAATCCAAAAATTGCAGATGATATCATGGATATAGAAGGAAAGGAATGCTTTTACTCTGTTGGTGTGACTGCAAACTAATGCAGCCTTTGGGAATGAAGTATGGGAGAACCCTCAAATAACTCAAATTAGTCTTCCCATTTGATTCTGTAATCTCATTAATAGCCATTTACCCAGAAAAAAATAGACATTTGCACTAGAATGTTTATCACAGCTCAATTTACTATCAATAGTATGTAGAAACTACCTAGGTTCTATCAATTCAGGAATGGATTAACAAACTGTGGTGTATGTGTACCATGGAATATTATTCAGCCAAAAAAAAAAAAAAGATGGTTACTTTACATTTTTTTGTATTAACCTGGATGGGACTGGAAACCATTCTTCTTAGTAAAGTTTCACAATAATGGAAAAGCAAATATTCAATGTACACAGTACTAATATGAAGGCTGCAGACAATCTAATGCATGCCTATGTAAGAGAAAAATCTCAATTTAATTTGACTGGGGGGGAGAACAGGGGAGGCAGGAGGGGAGATGTATTGGCATGCTCCTATTTAGTGGGCACAAGGTAAAATTACATGGCATACCTCTTGGGCATGGGACACAGCTATAAGATGAACTCTACCTAACAAATGTAAACATTGTGACCTAGTTTTTTGTATCCTCACATTAACCTGAAATAAGAAAAAGAATTTATGGGCAGTGCTGGTGGCTCAAAGGAGTAGGGTGCTGGCCTCATACACCAGAGGTGGCAGATTCAAACCCAGCCCCGGCCAAAAACTGGAAAAAAAAAAAAAAAAAAAAGAGAGAGATTTTATTTTTACCACCGTTGATGGGGTCTCTGGTATTCTAAAAACAATTGACTGTAATCAAAAGTACTATTCTGGGAATTCACCTGTCTTGGTTTTTTTTTATCATTGTGTCCCTCCCACACCTCACCTCCAACATAGTTTGGTTGGAATGTATAACCTGATATTTTAAAATGCAGGATGCCTGAGTTTGTTTTCCTTGTACTAACAGCTGTAATGTTTCCCTTATTCCAGCCAATGAATTTTGATGGCAGGTACACAGAAATCAAAAATATGGTTTGTTTTTGTTCAAAAATAGTATGCATTAGAGGGGTTGTGTGCTATTAACATTGACTTTATGTAGCTAACAGAAACTTCTTACTAAAACATTGATTTCATAATATTGTACTCTATTGAATAATTACAAAATAAAATCTAAATCTCTTAGCTTGACATTCACAGATCACTTGAATAAGAACTGGGTCTTCTCATACCCACCTCAGCATGTACACTAATACTGTTTCTCTTTTTTCTTTCTCTCTGCCTGTCCCTGAAATTTCAAGTAAATAAAGCCTATCATTTTTAGAGGACTTTATCTTTTGAAAATCCTTAACCTTTTATTTCACATCCCATGCCCTGCAGGTGGCAAACATCATGAAAGTAGGTACTGTGCTTAACTCATTTTCCTTTATTTGGTTCTATTTTATTTTTCAAGGCCTACAGAAAGCTGTGTCCTATGCTTATTTCTATCTTTAAGGCAAGCCATAATGTAACTCTTATATAGAGTTGTCAACAACTACTTGCTCTCTCTCTATATGTGTGTATGTGTGTGTATACGTATATGCACATATACATACATATATATATATATATAATTTCTTGACTGAATGAATGCCTCCGTCATAAACTCTGAGAACTTTTCATATTCTCTATATATATACATACACACACATAAACACTAATGAATAGCTTCTATCTGTTCTTTCTTTCTTTCTTTCTTTCTTTTTTGAGATGGACTCTCACTATGTCACCCTCAGTAGAGTGCCATGGCATCACAGTTCATAGCAACCTCAAACTCTTGGGCTTAAACAGTTCTCTTGCCTCATCCTCCCAAGTAGCTGGGACTACAGGTGCCTGACACAATGCCTGGCTACTTTTTTTGTTGCAGTTGCCATTGTTGTTTAGCTGGCCCAGGCTGGGTTTGAAACTGCCAGCTTTGGCTGCCAGCTGGCACCGTAACCACTGTATTATGGGCTCCAATAATCTATACTTTCATCATTACTGGAGTTGATAAGTGAGTACTGTGCTACTGGAAACATAGAAAAACAGTTTCAATTTGTATGAGAGAAAGATGCAAGGTGTATGATATACTTCAGAAATATACCCCAAACTGCTCAGGTGAAATGTGTATGATGTTTATGTTTTCTATTTTAAATACTTAGAGAACACTGTAATATATTCTATAAAGAGTGCTCTGGAGATCTCCCTAAACCTGGCTTTTAGTCTGATCTTTGCTGCTTACAGAACATATGACTTCAGAAAATTATAGAAATTCTGAAAGGTGGAGCAAGATGGCAGCCAAGTAACAGCTTCCTTGTGGCTGGGCACGGTGAGACTAGGGAGAGAGGACTTCAGGCATCTCTGCTAGGCAGGATCTGCCCAGAAACTTCCCTTTGGGGACACAGGGAGACAGTGTGAGGCTTCTGGACACCATGAGGAAGGCTAAAGCAGCGGAGATTGGGCAAGTGGTTGTGTCTGTTCGGTCTGATCCTGTCAGCGGCTGTGGGTGGGGAAACAGTGGGACTGCAGGCTGGAAAGGCCTTGACTGTGAGCCGTTTGGGTTTCTTTTGGACTTGGCACTCGGTTGAACTGCCTTGGGAGAACTTGGGCAGGAGTGCAGGGGTTTTTGAGTGTTGTCTGGGTCCCCAGAGAAGGCCACCAAGGCAGACGGAGCTGCCAGTGTTTGGTGGTGGGATGTGTGGAGCCATTGTGGGAGAACTGCCCTGGCAAGCTCCACCCTCAGGGTCGCAGAACAGGCATTGGGTGGGAGCGAGTAATCTACTGACTGAGCAGCCTAAAGGCGGGGACTGAGACGCCTTGCAGCCTTAGCCCTCAGGGGCATAGGGTGAGACCTGTTTTGACACACTGGGTAAGTGGATAGCCACTTAAGGAGTGATCCCAGCCACAGTGATTTACTGGGAAAGCTTCCGCTTAGCCCAAGTTAGCAATTTAAAGTGTCTTCTAAGCAGGCTAAGGAGGATTTAAGGTCTCCACCCTGCAGGATTTGAGAAATCTTTAGAAACACAGGGTCACTATCTACAAAGATCCAGTAACAACAGAGTGATTCTGTCAGGGTCTGATCTGGGAGAGAACCTCTCCAACTCTGAGGACGGTCATAGGCAACAGTGAAAAATAATCATGAGGCAGAATCAACAGAAAAACTCTGGCAATATGAATAACCAGAGTAGATCAACTCCCCCAAGGAATGACAAGGTAGATGAAG
>CAUYON010147859.1:0-16116 GCA_963573935.1 Arctocebus calabarensis | reverse complement strand
CTTTAGCTGGAGTGTGTGTGTGAGAGAGAGAGTGAGTCTTAGAGAGAGTAAAACAGTCTTCTTAGATAGATCTTAGTCTTTGGCAGAGCTTGGTGATCTTCAGCAGAGAAATGCCGTGCTGGAGTTCTGCAGGCAGGCAGGAGAGGAGACAAAGTCAGAGTTCATGCTCCCGACCGCCTTCTCCTCTCACCTAATATAAGGCTTATCTCGTGCCTCTCAACACCACAGGTGTAGAGACTGCCCATTCACCAATGATCTCATCTTGCGAGCTCTCATGCTTGTTAGGAGAGCTAAATCTTTCTCCATGCCCATTTCATCAAGGTGTTCCATTATTGAGCTATACAGGTATTTCTTATAACTCTCACTCCTCTTAGCCATAAGATATATGGGCTGCTACACTTATTGAGAGTTCTGTTTTTTATTTTGAAATTTTTAAAATTTCCCATTTATTTTTATTTTTATTTATTTACTTAATTATTTATGTATTGCAGTTTTTGGCTGGGGCTGGGTTTGAACCTTCCACCTCCGGTATATGGGGCCGGCACCCAATTCCTTTGAGCCATAGGTGCTGCCTTCTTATTTATTTTTAATTGGAAATTGATACTTGAGTATTTTTGATTAAATGATATAAATGATTATCATAGATAGTTTACTTTTTCCTTTTTCAATCCAAGAAATAAAAATCAATTTTTTGATAATAATAAGAATATTAAATGATTACAAATGTTAACAGGCTATTATTACCTTGAAACACTTTCAATTACACACTATAAACTCGAAATGTTATATACAACATTAGCTATTATATAGCTAACTAAATGGTGTAGATAGATACGTGGTTTTAAGTAATTCTTTTATTATGTTCAAAGTATCTAAATGATTTCTTCTCATCTAGAAAACATATTCTTCATCTCATTTGATAAAGAGTATCATATAAATTGTCATTAAACTTTATACCTTGAGGTGATATGACCCTTTATTTTACTAATGAAGGAACTGAAATCAAGCATTTTATAATTTATCAAATATTCTTCCTATATCATATAGTACTGTACTGAAGATATTAATGAGGAAGTATAGTTGTAATTTTATTATGATTTTACTTCTATTATTATAAAATGAGATAAAGTAGGCCATATACAGCCACATAAATATTTAATTTTTCAATAGCTTCCTTTAAGTTGGCTAATTATAATAAATGATCTAATCAATTATTCCACAAAGGGCAGGCAATTAATGTGTTTTTATCTCATTTTATGGTAGAAGATACAATATTTAATAATTTATATGCTTTGTATAAAATGTTGATTTATTTGCTACTCATTAAATTAACATAGCTGATTATGAACACTAAAATACAACATTTCAAACTATTGTGCCATGTTAATGACTAGCATAAAATCTCCTACGAATAAGATATATTTTTCTATCGACTAATTACACTCCATAGAGCACATTTTGTGTTTTCAAAATAACAGCCCAATTCAGTGTTTGACCTTTCCTAGAAACTGTTAAAATGGCCTAACAATGCTCTGGGTGCTCCTTCTTTGATGGGTCTTGAAAAAGAGTCTTCTTTCTTTTCATTTAAAATTTATTTGTCTCCATAGTCACATCAAATAAACTTTCTTAGAATGAAAACCACAAAATGTCATCTCTAATTGATTATTAAACATTCTTGGAATCATTTAATAGTTCTAAATATGCATCTCACCTATGTTTCCTCTTTCCTAATATACTTGGCATGATCACTGTGAATAAATAATAGTGATACTGCACTCAAGTATTATAGATGCTTCAACACCTGGGGATTTATAATTGCCATTTAAAAATATTGAACAATCTAAGAACCTGTAGAAATAAGTTAATACATTTGTTAATAATCAGTCCAAATGCCATATGGCCATATAGTTTTCACCATGAATGATTCAGTGAAAGTATTTAGATAGAAAGGAGAAAAGAATCAAAGTATTTTCATTATTACATAATCAGTCATGTTATGAGTATCCTTTATGTTATCACTTAATATAGGTTAGAAATAGTTTATTTTATGAAAAAGTAAAAATGAAAGAAATAATTCTATGTAAAAAAGAGAAATATAAGTTTTAGGGGTGGAACACAGTTATAAGAGGTACTTTACCTAACAAATGCCATCAATGTACCCTGGTTCTCTGTACCCTCAATGAATCCCCAACAATAAAATAAAAAGAGCAAAAGATAATATTTAATGATATCAATGAAATGCATGATTATAAATACAAATTTTCTTAGATTGTATATGCATTATTGAATAACTTATATACATATGTATTGAATATGTGTGTGTGTTTATATATGGAAATTTGTTCTGAGTTTAAGAATAATTAGAAAATATATTTAAAGTCTTTCAAAATATACAATATATTGTGACCATATTTAATTCTAATATAAACAATAAGGAAGCAATTTTTTCTTTTAACTGTGTTAATTTTTCATTTTCTCCCTGAAATTTTTACAACCAAGTATCTCAGTATTCTTTATACAATGTTATGTAGTTAAAAAGTCTTTCTTAGCTCATCTGCTTGAAAGTAACCTTCAGGAGTTATGCCAAGAAAGTCCGTGATTAAATATTAAATGTGAATAATTCGTTGGTCACAAGAGTGGCATCAGGAAGTGCTCTGCAGACTCAATGAGTCCTCACCACTAAAAGATACTGGAATAGTGTTACAGATGTTTATTGAAAAACTGTATCTCTGTCTCTACTAGAAATAATCACCACAATCCCTCAACAATACTTTCTCCTTATCCACATGACCCTGTGTACATAGAAACAGTTCTACAATAGCAGCACAAAGGCCCATTGCCGCTCACTCAAACCTTCTAAGCCACAATCCCCTCACCATTTCTCTGTATCCAAGGAGATGTGTGTTCCAAGGAATTCTGTCTGGGAATTCTGCCTTCATGGTGACACTTAATGTCACTGGTGTCCCTGTACTGACAGTCACCTCTCCCCCAGCACCATCTGTTTTGTCTTTCACTACAGTTTTGCGTGGTCCACAATTTTACTTTTGTAAATTTATTAAAGATTATATTGTTGTGTTCCTTCCATTTGCCATAATATGATGATTAATCCAAACTGTAGGTTTTAAATAACCTCTTATTCCTTGTTTCCATTTATTTAAATTTAAGAAAGATGTTAACTACAGCTAAGGTATTGACTGCATGGAATTTGCCATACATGACCAACTCTCCACTGATGTGTATAAAACAAATGCAATCTTCTTCTCATGCCTGGGATAAATTCATCTTGATAAATAATAGTGTGGAGACACACACACTTTTATAATAATTTCATAATAATCTATGAATTATTACTACAATCCTTAATTGTTAATCAAAGGAATGTCTATTTTTATTCTAAATAATTTTCCAGTGATTTTTTTCCAGTTGGATATAACGGTGTGTAGTTTGCATTGTTAGGTAAAGTCCAAGTTGGAGTTGCACCCTTCACCCACATGCCTTTTCCCCTACATCGTGCCCATTAGGTGAGAGTTTACTAATCTTCCTTCCTTTACCCCTACTTATATGTAGTTGTGATTTTCTCTAATATGGGCGTGTAATTGTCTATCTAATGGTTTCATATTCGTATTGAATACATTGGATACTTGCTTTTCCATTCTTGTGTTTAAATTTTTTTTTTTTGGTAACTATGATAGATTGAGTATTTACCTTTAGAATGTACAATGACTGTTTGGCGGGGAGAGTTGTAAAAACTTACTGATATTTTGATACACGTTGAAACTTCAGAGAAGACTAGATTCAATCACTGTGTTTAGACCTACTGAATCAGGTTTTCTTTTCCTCCCAACTTGGATTGAAGAAATGAAGAAAGGGAGTCAAAAGCAGAGAACAGAACATGAAAGCATTGATTGTGCTCTGTGGTCAGAATGCACTGAGATGGTGTTTGGTATTTCACATGCATCATTTTGTCTCGTAATTACTATGGAATTGGATTCATTTCTCTTCTCATTATGAGAAAATGTAATCTTTTAGGAAATCAATGTCTCACTACTATCTTACTGAAGTGGTTTTAAATACTAATATCTTACTGAAGTGACAAAAATCAATATTAATAGTTTTTTATGAATGCATTAAACTAAAATATATATTTTTACTAAAATATATATTTTTCAAGTGGCTAATAAACTAATAAAAATTTTTCTGAAAAATGGAATTAAGGAAGTAAATATATCCTATTTTAAAAACAGGATGGATTTCAAACTCAATTCCAAAAAGATTATGTACATTACCTTAGAAAATGTATATTTTAAATTATTTTCTAAGATGATAATCTCACACTGCATGGGTTATTTGTAGTTTAAAGCACAATGCTTATCTCTAAAAATTTTATTAGCCTGGATGTGGTATATTAATTATATCATGCAACTTAAAAGGTTATAGAAAAATTATCTTTGAAGATATTGTTCAATGCCCTATGGAGTAACAGCAAGTGAGAAATTACAATTTAATAGAGGGTATGTTATCCTAAATTGCAATTTGTTCAAATATTTGTTATGCTTATTTCTTACTTAAGGTATTATACAATTCATTAAACTTAATTTATAAGTCATCCCCAATACACTGTTAATTAAGACCTTATGCTTTATAATTTTAGGATCAGATGGTTTTTTGTAGTCTTTAAAAAAATTACACAAAAATAGATTAATTTGAAACCATATCATATAAATTATTTGAAATCTAAGCCTCAGTAGATAGATTTAAAAAATATCTAAGTATACATAGAAGGCAATTACACAAGGAGTGCATGACAGGTGAAAATTTGGGGGAGATATCCTAGAACTTTGCCTCTCACAACGCCTTACTTAACCAAAAGATACCTGGTATTGTAAATAGTAAAAAAAAAAAAAAAATCCCTATAGCTGCCAAATAGACACATCAGTAGTGATAACGACATAGGTCATAATTGGCCAGGTCATGCTGCATTAAAAAAAAAAAGAAGAATGAGAGAACATGAGTAATATCTGAGCGTTCAGTGGAGCCAGACTGTGAATATTTATCTCAACTCACTCCAGTGCGTGTGACTGTTATGTGTCCCAGGAGCCACCCATTCTTGGTCATGGACACAGGAGAAACACACAGCCGTGTGTTACATGCATGGAAATACATGTCTTACTTTGGATTGCTGAGATCCTGCTGACTTTTCTCCTCCTTCCAGGAAGCACATGAATTTGTTTGTACTATAGAAAGTAGTTATAAAGCGGCAAAATCTCCATCATCTTCTGTACTGTAGAAAATTTGCCACAATTATGCAATGCTTTCTCCATCAAATAATACAGAGAAGCCTCAGGACAAGGTAATTTTTCTCTTGACCAATGTTCATCAGATTTTAGTGTTATGTTGGTAGTTTATCTTCTTGAGGAAAGAAAACTACGTAAGCAGATCTGGGTTGATTTTATTCATGTACTTTATGCCTAGACATGTAATGTCGCATTTTAGAACAGAATATAATACTCAAGTGAACCAGACTAGAGGTTAAAATATGTTTAAGGACTTCTTGATTGTTTGAAGTGGCAAAACATTTCACTCTTGCTTCCAACATTCGAGCTGGTGGTATGCACACTTTTAGAGGATAAATAGGATTGTGAAATTATCGTTAAATACATAATGCCATGAAGGCTATGTTTAACAATATGACCAAAATATTTCAGATTGTAGATGAAGTCAGCACATTGTGCCCCATGATTGCACCAATGTATATGATTATGATTTAATAAATTTATTAAAAAAATAAAATAATTTTGAAAGCACTTGAAAAAAAGAATTTTGAAAACAAACTTTTTATAGAAAAATTGTCACTGTCCTGTAATACACACCAGCATAAATAGAAAGAAGGAATCATCCAAAAATCAAAGAAAAAAGCAAAGGTTAGGGGTGGTTTATTCGCTTTCCCTGACAAGGGAAAGTTGTCTTGAATCTTTCTAATATTTTCTTAAATTAATTGATATATTTTAAGGTATTTTCTCTGTTTCTAATAACAAAGAATTTACCCTTGTTCTCCCACTACGTACCTTTTCTAAAAGATGAAAATATTGAATTTAATTGAAAAAAAATTTAAGAAAATTTTCAGTTGTTTATATTCACACGCTATAAGATTTTGGCCTTGAAAATGTATCTATTATCTTAGGAAAGTATATAATTCAAATTATTTCCCTGAAATATATCAATCAAGAGGCTTGGCGGTTTTTCAAAATGCCATGTGCATATCTATAAATATAAATAACTCTGAATATATTCATGTATGTGGGTTGACGTTTGCATGAAATAACAAGTCTGGAAGTACCCGTGCTTAATTTACGCTTTATGATGTTTTCATGACCATGATTTCATACACATATAAGAGAAAATAAGTAAGTACGTAGTTGTCACATGGAAGTTTTTATTCTGAAGATTGAACTCATTTCAACAAATAAATTCAATCGGAGTTAAATCAGTTGATATTTAATATAAAATTTGAAGACTTTAAGAGTTACCAGGTTTGGATCAGAGTCTTCATTAATAAAACATATTTGGGGAAATCATACACAAGGCATGACAGCAAAATACATGAGCCCATATTATTTGGTGCTCTGAATTTAGGCCGACGTAAGCAGGAAAAGAAGCACAACTACAAACACACACAGGCTTCCCTGAGTGCTCGGGTCCATTCTGCTCTCTCTCGATTCTCTACGATGAAGGTTTCACATTTAAGTGTTTCTCTGTGATAGTTTCTTGGTTTTTGCTTTCCATCTCCAACAAACGTGTAGGTTGTGTTGATTCACTTTTCCTTCGTGCCAATTATAGCTATGAGTATAGAGAGTGGATAGATTTTTGAAGTTTCTTTTACCCAAGAGAGACAGATAACAACTGGTATATCGGTTTGCTAGACAAACATTTTGACCTTTCTTTAAGTAGAGGATGAATTTAGTTAATTTGGGGGGGGGTATCCAGGTGAACAATTCCATTATGATTTATTGATAATAAACTCTTGACTATGAACCACAGCTACAGACATAAACCCCAGACAAGGGTAATTTAGGTTTCCCTGAGGATTTCATTTGGAATTATCAAAAAGTGCAATTCACTTTCTCACTGGATCGCTAGCTAGTAGACTATAGCTGTCATGAAGCATTCTGGAGAGCCTCACCCATGCAGGGAGTGATGATGATCGTCCCCACCCGTGACATAACTACTGTCCTGGTCTTGCGCACATACCCTCCAGAGATGTGTGTTTGCACATCCTCCCATGAATGTACGAAGATTTATAATGCAATACCTTAAAAGATTCAAAAGCTATAAAATTGTGGATGGATTAAAACATTATTGTATATTCACATTGTAAATTACTAAAGATGACTGAACACCAAAGACCACACAAGGACAATTGTGGAAACTAATATTCTTTTGGGGGAGCGGGAGAGACAACATCATTGTTAACAGAACCACGCATGAGTGCTAGAATAATACAAAGTGCTACAAAAGATGCTTTTGTAAGTATTCTTTAATCTAAAATGATGGTCTATTAAAAAAAAATAGCTAGTTGAGCTTCAAATTCAATCTTCAAGTGCTTTTCCTCAAGAAAAGGGTCACTCTTCAAAACTGCTCTATGCTTACCTCTTACTTTCTCTATCAGATAGTCAGAATTACACTCAGAGTTCCCCTATTTGATAAAATTAGTAACTCATGCTACCTAATTCAGGGCATTTACCAAACTTGTTTGGGCTTTTTAGTGCAGGTGTGCAGAGATGAAGAGTCTGTAAAGACTAGTAATCTTTGGCATCACTTTGTTTTTAACATTTAAGGTAAGGTGTAGGCAGATTTGTCAACTATTGCTTTTGTGTTATGCTTGAAAATGTCAACATAGTGAAAAAGGCCAAATAACAAAAACAAACAAAACTGCAAATACGTTATATTTGTTAAAAGCATCTTGCAAATCCCTTGAAGGCATATTGGAGACCTCAACGGTCAGCTGACCTCACTTTGAAAACCCCTGCCCTAGGTGGACCTACTTTCCACCCAACTTGTCAATCTTAAATGGAAGCCATGCCAGGACCTCCAGGGGGACTGGTATGAAGTTGTAGTCGCCACGTTTAGACCAGTTTGGGCACCATCTTAGGGTTTCCCCACTATAGCACCATGGAGATTTAATATAATTCATGTGATGTTACTGAATGCCCCTAATTACAATATCATATACAAAAGCTTCTTAATCATTTTCTGATGTAGAAAGTATTTTATCCTAACAAGTTTATTGCACAAAAGTCACTTTTTTCCCTCTGTTTTTGTTTCTTATTTCTAGTATTCTAAACTTTGCAGAATATAAACATTTTGGAAAATACACCCATAGAATTAAGATATATTGTTTTAACTTTTCTTACCTAATAATCTGAGATCTTAATCCTCTTTTTTTATATTCCTGAATTCCATTTGTTTTCTGCTTAATGAAAAGCAACTGGTGTTCCCCACAACACAACATAGTAGATTTCCTTTTGATTTATATAATACCATCCTTTCCTATCTTTCTCTCACATTCAATATTACACTCAGGCTCTGGAGATGGCACATATGATTACATTTTTCAATGAATTCATAAATAGCAATTATTATAGTACAGGGAAATATTTGCTGAGTCTTCGCTATTTGCAGACCTGTGTAAGTATTAAAAAATGAGCTTGACGTATTTCTATTACTCAGTATTACATGAGAAAAATTATGCTTTGAGAAGATCAAGGGATGTTTCTTAAACAGCTAAAGTGTGATTTAAATATCTATATAAGAACACCTCTGAAGTGCATTTTTAATTGCCCTATTATATTTTTCCTACTTGTGTATTTATTTAAGTGGTAGGTTCCTCTGGCAGGATAGAGCAGCTCTGATTTACAAGAAGAGATGAGTGAACACAAATATCTAAAGTTTTTAATTAACAAGTATAAAATTTGAGCTAAGCAAGATGAATATGTTTTAGAAATTAACTTCTAAAAATTAATTAGGCTCAACAAACGTGCATCTATAGGTAATAATAGTGTACTGTGCACTTAAAGATGTTTGAAAAGTATAAATCATATGTCCTGTTCTTACCACAACCAAGTTTTAAAAAGAGAAATGTTTTAAATCAAATTTTCCAATGTCTGTTTTTTCTCTTTGAAATATTCGAGAAGGACAAAAGA
Organism: Arctocebus calabarensis; assembly: GCA_963573935.1. NCBI lineage: Eukaryota > Metazoa > Chordata > Mammalia > Primates > Lorisidae > Arctocebus > Arctocebus calabarensis. The sequence goes on along the minus strand of CAUYON010147859.1, from coordinate 6,916 downwards.
CTATTCAATGCAAAAATAGGTTAATCAATGTAAGGAAGGTTAATCAATTTATGCTATTCTAAGATTATTATGATTAGAAATCAAGAATGTCAAGTGAATTATTAATAAAATTGTCAGTAGGAAATGAAATATCCAGTGTGAATAGTTAAGGGGAAGGTTGAGTAAAATATATAAGATTGAATGTGAAATATGATTTTTCATATGTTTTCCCGTAAGTTATAAACCCCCTATTACAATAATGTCCCCTCTCTTCTCAAATGTAAAGTAAAAACACACTGAAAGATCAGAGTCCTGGAGCCTGAAGCGCACACAATTTAAAATAAAAAGGTACCAGACACATCAGAGAAGAACTGATATTAAAATAAAAGTGAGAGAAATATTGAAGTAGTCAGAGGAAAAGACATTTTTTATATTTGAAAATGTGACAAACTCTCAGTTTAACTTCAGAAGAAAAGGGGGTCATAAAACATGAGGTGACAGTCGTGGAAGAAGCCCAAAAGCCCATCAACCCACGAATGGATTAATAAATTGTGGTACATGTATACCATGGAATACTAAGCAGCCTTAAAGAAAGATGGAGACTTTACCTCTTTCATGTTTACATGGATGGAGCTGGAACATATTCTTCTTAGCATATCTCACAAAGTAAAAAAATCTATATCCAATGTACTCAGCCCTACTATGAAGCTAATTTATAGCTTTCATATGAAGGCTAAAACCCAATTATAGCAGAATAATATGGGTAAAGGGAAAAGGGAGAGGAGGAGAGGGGGAAGGATGAATGGAGGGAGGGCGATTGCTGGGATTGCACCTACGTTGCATTGTAGAAGGGTAAAAGTGAACCTTACTAAATGCAAAATATAAATGTCTTCATATAGTGATTAAAAGTCCATGAAGTCTATGTTAAACTGTTTGATGAAAATATTTCTGATAATATATGAAGTCAGCATATTGTGCCCTATGATTGCACTAATGTACACAATTATGATTTAATAAAAAAAAGAAAAAGAAAAGAGGTAGAGTCTCCATCATTTTCAATGCTGAATAATATTCCATTTTGTGCATATACCACCGTTTATTAATCCATTCATGGGGTGATGAACACTTGAGTTTCTTCCTTCAATTAACAATTATGAATTGAGTTTCAATAAACACTCTGGTGCAAATATTTTTGTTATATCATGATTTTTGGTCTTCTGCATATATATGCCTAGTAGAGAAATTGAATACTGGAATGGCAGGTCTGTTTTTAGATACCTAGGTGATTTCCAAACATTTTTTCAAAAGGGACATATTAATTTGCATTCCCAGCAGCAGTTCAGAAGTATTCCCTTTTTTTCCACATCTTTGCCAACATCTATGTTTTAGGGAGTTTGTGATGTGGACTAATTTTACTGTAGTTAGATGATATCTCAAAGCGGTTTTGATTTGCATTTCTCTTTTGATTAAGGATGAAGAGCATTTTTCCTTGTGTATCTAAACTGTGCACCTATCTTATTCATAGATGTTTCTAATCAAGTGCTTTGCCCCCACTGAGATGGGAATCACTTGCTGTTTTCTTGCTAATACATTTGAGTTGTATGTGGATTATGATTATTAAACCTTTTTCAGAGACATAACCTGCAAATATTTTCTCTCATTCTGAGGGTTGTCTGCTTGCTTTACTTACTGTGTTCTTGATTGCTCAAAAGTTTTTTAGTTTGATCATAACCCAGTATGTAATTTTGGTGTTGCTTCAATTACAGAAACATAAAAGGTTGTCAAGGTTTATGACACTTGCCTGTGGTTCCAGTTACTCCAGAGGCTGAGGCAGGAGGATCCCTTTAACCCATGAGTTGTATGTTGCTGTGTGCTAGGTTGATGCCATGACACTCTAGCATGGACAACAGAGACAGAGTCTATACCATGAAAAATAATAAAGGAAAGAGTAAAATGAATAAAATTTTCTAGGCACAATTTCCAAGAGATGAAGTACGAGGAGAGGTCAGTAGGCAGAGGGAATATTGGATGACATAAATGAAGATATTTGTTGTGCCCTCCAAGGGGAAATGAGACAGGACAAGCAGATTTGGGATTGGTTCGTTAGGATATTGCCAGTTGATCTCATGGTTAGGGGTCCTCCAGAGATGTCTGGTTTCTGGGGTCGAACTGATTGGGTCAAGGGAATATTGGCCCAAATAAGAGGAGCCCAACAGAAGAGGTGGAGGATATACTCTGGAATTTTTAGTGTGCATATGAAAAGGCTGTTTGAGTCAAGAGTTCACTGTGTGGGCAATTTCCAGTGACTACAAGAATGTAGGATATCAAAGGGTCATTGTTACAAAAATCCAAAGGTTTGATTAAAAGAGGTTGTAGGAAAATAATTTTCCTATGAGAGAATAATTTCTCTAGTTGACATCTAATCTAGGACAAAAATTTGAACTCTAGATCCGTGGTTCATATGTAAAAATATAGGGTAAGTTCCCTACAATGGTTTTCAACCATTTATGTATTGAGACAGAGTCTAATTTTATTGACCTCAGGAGAGTTCCCTGGTGTCATAGCTTATGATAAACTTCAAGTGTTGTCATCAAGTGAACCTATTTCCTCAGCTGGAAATCCAGGCGCCTGCCTAACTTCTGGACACTTTTCTTCTTCAGAGATGGGGGTGTTACTAGTGCTCAGGCTTGTCTCCAATTCATAATTTCAGACAATCCAAATGATGGGGCCTCCCAAAGTTCCAAGATGACAGGCATGAAGCACCTCCACTGGCCACCAACCATAGTTTAAAAACTCAAAAGAGGTAAAGTCTCCATCTTTCTTTAAGGCTGCATAGTATTCCATGGTATACATGTACCACAATTTATTAATCCATTTGTGGGTCAATGAAGGCTATCTGTAACAGTACGATCAAAACGTTTCTGAATGTATATGAATCGTGCCCTATGATTGCACCAATGTACAGAATTATGATTCAATAAAATTATAAAAAAAAAAACAAAAAACAAAAAAACTATTCCAACTTCAAGGTCTAGTGTGGTGGCTCACAACTGTAATGCTAACACTCTGGGAGGCAGATGCATGCGTTCAAAAGTAACTGGGCACTGTGGGGGAGCACCTTGACTCCCAGGTGCTCAGGAGGCTGAAAAAGTACGATTTCTTGGGCCCAGGATATGAGATTGCAGTTAGCTATGATGACATCATGGCACTGTACACAGCGGGAAGGAATCAAAATCTGTCTCAAGGAAAAATAAAATGACAACTTTGGTAGATAGAACAATGTTCTTTCCATGTCAATTCGTGGAAGCCTCTGTGTGAGCATGGACATAGGTTTGACTGTCTCTCATGTACTCTTATGGCCTGGTTACTTCATACATTGTGTGCCCATTGAGTACCTCAAGTATTGGAAAACATCATCAAGTAGCTTCATTGAAATAGGTAGTTCACCCTTTGAAAGTGTACAATTCTGTGTTTCTTAGTATAGTGACAGATTTGTACAGCTATCATCACAATCTAATTTTAGAAATTTGTCTTACCCCCGTGAATACTTAGAGATCTAGAAATAGACCTGCCATTCTATCCTATAATTCCTCTAGTAAGTATATATTCAGAAGACCAAAAATCACATTATAACAAAGATATTTGTACCAGAATGTTTATTGCAGCCTAATTCATAATTTGTAAGTCATAGAAATCTAAGTGCCCACGAATGGATTAATAAATTGAAATATATGTGCACCATGGAAAATTACACAACTTTAAAGAAAGACAGATACTTTACCACTTTCATGTTTACATAGATGGAGCTGGAACATATTTTTCTTAAAAAAAGGAGATTTGATATCTTGAGATGCTGCAATATTCCTTGATCACTTTTAGGAGTTTTGTTTTTGAGTCCCCAAGGATTGTATTCCCTTTACCACACTGCCAAATAAGATGAAATATCTGAGAGTGTATCTAACAAAGGATGTTAAAGATCTCCATAATGAGAACTATGAAACTCTAAAAAGGAAATAGCTGAAGACGGTAACAAATAGAAAATTATGCCATGCTCATGGCTAGGAAGAATCAACATTGTTAAAAATATCTGTACTTCCTATAGCAATCTACATATTTATTTATTTTTTATTCAGTCATATACACATACATCATGAATATATATATATGTATATGTGGTGTACAATTTGCTGATTTTTTTATATAATCTGATGTGCTTACATCAAACATATCAATAAAGCTTTCAACTCATTTACTTGATCATTGTGTTAAGACATTTATGTTCTACACTTGACAGATTTGAGTTGTACCCTTGCAATATACTCAATAGGTGTCGTCCAACCATTTACCCTCCCTCTATCAAACATCCCCCCTCATCTCCCTTCCCACTCCATTTCTCTCCTTCATCCTGGGCTATATTTGTGTTCTATATGTCATAGGAAAGTGTGAGTCAATATAAGTTTTTTTCATAGAAGTACTGAGCACATGGGATATTTTTTCCTCCATTCTTGAGATGTTTTACTCAGAAGAATAAGTTTCAGGTCCCATGATGTAAATATAAAAGAGATAAAGTCTATATCTTTTTTTAAGGCTTCATAGTATTCCATGGTATACATATACCACAATTTATTAATCTACTAATGGGTCAATGGGCACTTGGGCTTCTTCCATGACTCGGTTACTACAAATTGAGCTGCAATGAATAATTTGGTGCAAATATCTTTTTCACAAAGTGATTTTTAGTCTTTTGGATACACTCCTAGTATAGTAATTTCAGGAGATCCAATGGCAATTACTGTATATCATGTGCCTGTCTTCTTTGGAGAAGTTTCTGTTCAGTTCTCCTGCCTGTAGTTAAATGGGATCACTTGTTCTTTTCTTATTAATAAGTTTGTGTCTTCTGTGGATTCTGATTACCAAACTTTTGTTGGAAATATAACCTGCAATTATCCTCTCCCATTCTGAGGGCAGGCTACTAGCTTTACTTACTTTGTTCTTGGCAGTGCAGACGATTTTATTTTGATCAGATCCCAGTAGTGTATTTTTGGTATTGCTTTAATTGCCCTGGGGTCCTCATCATAAAGTTTCTCGCAGGTCAATTTTTTTTTCTTGATAGATGTGACTTAAAATTCTTTTTATTTATTTTTACTTTTTATTTTTTATTATTTTTATCATTAAATCGTAGCTGTGTACAATAGTGCAATCAAGGGGTACAATGTGCTGGTTTCATATACAATCTTAGCTGTTTTCATCAAACTGATTAACATAGCCAATTTCTTCAAGTGTTTCCCCTGCAATTGTTCCAAGAACCTTTACGGTTTTATGTCTTAGGTTCAAGTTTTTTATCCAGTAGAGTTAGTTTTTGTTAGAGGTGAAAGTTGTGTGTCCAGTTTCAGTCTTCTACAAATTGCCACCCAATTCACCCTGCACCGTTTGTTAAATAAGGAGTATTTCCCTCAATTTAAGTTTTTGATAGGCTTATTGAAGATCAAATGATGATAAGTGTCTGGATTCATCTCTTGGTTCTCAATTCTGCTCCATACATCTACCTCTCTATTTTTGAGCCAATACCATGCTGTTTTGATCACTATAGATTTATAGTATAGCCTGATGTCTGGTAGTATGATTCAACCTTACTTGTTTTTATTTCTGAGTAATATCTTGGCTATTCAATGTTTTTTTTCTGTTTCCATATAAAATTAAGTACTAGTTTTTCTAGACCTTTAAAGTATGACAGAGGTGCTTTAATGGGGATTGCATGAAATCTGTAGATTCCTTTGGGTAGAATGGACATTTTAACAATGGTGATTCTTCCCAGCCATGGGCATGGTATGTTTTTCCATTTGTTGACATCTTTGGCTATTCCATTTCTCAGAGTTTCATAGTTCTCTTCATAGAGGTCTTTCACATCCTTTGTTAGGTACACTCCCAGATATTGCATCTTCTTTGGCACTATTTTAAAGGGAATAGAGTCTATGACTTTTTTTTCAGCTTGACTGTTGTTGGTATATATGAATGCTACTGATTTATGAATATTGATTTTGTAGCGTGAGATGCTGCTGTATTTCTTGATCACTTCTAAGAATTTTGTAGTTGAGTCCCTGGGGTTTTCCATGTATAGTATCACATCATCAGTGGATAATGAACGTTTGATGTCCTCTGACCCTTGATTGCCTTCTCTTGCCTGATTATAATGGCTAAGACTTCTGTTATAATGTTAAAAGAAGTGGAAATAGTGGAAACCTTGCCTGGTTCCTGATCTGAGTGGAAATGTTTTCAATTTTACTCTAGTCACTATAAGATTGGCTGTAGATTTGCTGTAGGTGTCCTCTATCAGTTCAAGAAATGTCTAGTCTATATTTATTCTTTTAAGTGTTCTGATCATAAAAGGATGCTGGATATTATCAAATGTTTTTTTCTGTGCCAATTGAGAGAATCATATGGTCTTTTTTTTTTTTTAATTTTCATGTGATGTAGTATAATTGTTGACTTACGTATATTGAACCAGTCTTGAGAGCCTGGGAGAAAACCCACTTTGTCATGGTATATTATTGGTTTGATATGTTTCTGGATACTGTTTTCTAGGATCTTATAGAATAGTTTTGAATCAATATTTATTAGATATGTTGGTCTATAATTTTCTTTTCTTGTTGGGTCTTTGCTTGGTTTGTGGATCAAGGTGATTTTTGCTTCACAGAATGTGTGGGGAAGTATTCATTCTTTTTCTATGTGTTGAAATAGGTTAAGTAATATGGATACTAGTCCCTCTTTAATGGTTTGGTAGAATTCTTTTTTTTTATTCTTTTTTTTTTTTATTGAATCATAGTTGTGTACATTAGTTCAACCATGGGGTACAGTGTGGGGGCTTCACATGCAATCTGAGATATTTTATCAACCTGATTGACATACCATTCATGATATTTTCTCGTTTACTATATGA
>CAUYON010147855.1:0-17492 GCA_963573935.1 Arctocebus calabarensis | reverse complement strand
ATATACTGAAGAAAGGTCAAACAGAACTTCCGATTGCAGGTCTGATGACTTTGTACTGGACTCCTCAGTGCCTCCCATGGTAACAATGTCGGTCAAGTTTTATGAACTGCAGGTGCATTGTGCTAGATTGAGGAGGAATAGGAGAAGTGAAGTAGAAATTAGTTGTGTGTGTGTGTGTGTGTGTGTGTGTGTTACATACGGAATCAGTCATATTTTAGGTTAATGTTAAATAAGTGGAAGAAAAATATATAGAATTTTCAGGAAAGAGAAGGGGAGGCACTAAAATGAATCATTGATTAATCACAGTGATATACGTATGGCTGTGCCTGCCTCTTGGAGAACAGGAAAGAAGGAAGCATGGTTATTTTCCTGAGAGAGAAGGGAAGACTTCTCTCTCAGCACGATGACTATGTTGACGTGTTACTTTAAAAGAAACGTGAGAAATATAGAAATATTAGTTTTTTTGTAAATAGGTGTGCTTTATAATGTGCTGTAGATCAGGAAACTGGTATAGATTTCAAAAGTGTAAACTCAAAGTGCTAGTGCCCCACATTCCTTTCTGTAGGATTTAAAGAAAAACCTACTTTCTTGATTTTTTTAGCTTCTAGCTGCCTCTGATACTCCTTGGCTCATGGCCACCTTCCTCTATCCTCAGAGCCAGCAACTGCAAACTGATTCTGTCTCACGTTACATTTTTCTGATCTGTCTTCCACGGTCACATCCTGTCTCTGACAGAGCTGAATGGGGTTCTCAGTTTTTACAGACTTCTGATTAGGTCGGGTTTACCAGTAGTTCAGGTTAATCTTTCCACCTGAAGGTCTTCAATTTCAATTGTATCTGCCAAGAATCTTTTGCCAAATGAAGTAACAGATTCCACAAATCTTGGGATTAAGACATGTTTACCTCTGTGGACACATTACCCTGCTTACCACTTAGACTTGCTTGCCGATGGGTTGGCTGTGTGGCAAGTGTTATTCTGTTAGCAATATAATATAAAAAGAAGCATCTGTCTATCACTGAGAACGTTCTTTAAGGGAAAAACCAAAAGGTTTTATGTACCCTTTTTGCTTGATTCTGCACATCTTGCTTTCTGAGACACAGGCAACGAAGTCGAGTCCCTGAGAGCAGGTGCACAAATGCTGCCAAAGAAAAAACTAGAAGTCTCCAGGCTGCCTCCACCTGAACAACTTTCACGAAAAAGAAAAATAACTCAATGTGTTGGAAGTTATTTATTTGATTAGATTTCTCTGAATAGCTTTTGGGTAAATTCCTAACCAATATACTTCATCAAAGTCAAGCTCAGTTGGTCATTATAAAGGGAAAGATCTATGTTAATTGTAGTCCGGGTCTTATTTTAATGACTGAATTAGATTATCCATTCAGCAATCTTATTCACTGGGAGCACACAGTCTTTTACTAGTGAAATTGACAAACTACACAAACTAGACAAGTTAAGTTACCTAAAAAGACAATGGTAGAGTTGATGTTCTGTTAACAGCTTAACTGTAATGAAGTTAACAGACATCAATATAAATGTCAGTATAATAAGAAAATAGATTATTTTCTAGAACAGTGTGATAATAAATTTAATTAGAATTGTAATTGCTTTTTGAATCAGCAAATATTAGCAGCTGTATAGAAATATTAGCATTGTAAATTTGTCACATACTCAACTTTATATCTTTTTTTCAGAAACATTATATTTCTATGTAAAATGCCTAATAAATTAGATAATATGAAAAAACATAGATAATACTGAAAGAAATAAGAAAAATTTCGAGTTTAAAACTAGAGGCTAGCAATATTTCTTTTAGGTTAGTGAGAAGCATCAAATCTGTTCTGTTCTTTCTATATGACCTTCTCTAGATTACAACAGTGTAATGTTTTACATTTATTTTTCACTGTGCATTGTTTCATATTTAAAAAAAAAGAAGAAAAACTACACAGTCTTTGGTCAAACAAAATTGTTTCCTAATAATACTATATAGGCATCAATATTATTGTTTTAGGAAATCACATGGTGCTTGAGCTTATTTTTCACATTTTTGGAAGCTGTTTTGATGACTTTGGCCTGATGTCATGTCTTGGTGGTATGCCCTCTGGGAACCATTTCCCTGAGTGCTGTGTTGTGCCTCTTCTATTCCTCAGATCATGTTTGGCTTCATTGCACACACAGTGAATACCATCTACTCTCGTGACGTTGGTCTAGTATGCCTCTCATTTGGTTATGCATTTGTGGACAGGTGATTCAGTTTTGTAGCAGTTTGTACATTCATTTGTATTCATCTCTTTTACAATAGGATTGTATAAGTATTTACCAAAATGTAATATGCTATATTCATGCCATATAACACAATAAGCACATTTTATTTGAAAAGTGTCTAATTTTATGTTCTTTTGTTGTTTAAAGATACCAAAATTGGGAGAAAATAACTAAATTATTTTCAAAATAACACTCCCATAGTGGACTGAATGATGAATTCCATCTAAGGATATGTGTGCATCCAAATGTCTGAAACCTATAAATGTTTGGATACAGAAATAAAAGAATAAAAATAAAAGGAACATCAAAACAAAGGGGAAGGCCCTGTGAAGATAGAGGCAGAAATCTCCATGATGCAGCTATAAACCAGGAAATGCCAAGGATTATCAGCAACCAAGATACACCCCGAGAGAGGCATGCAGCAGATTATTCCTCAGGACTTCCAGGGAGAGCGCATTCCTGCCAACACCGCGATTTTGGACACTAGGCTTCTAGAACAATGCATAGGTCCTTTTAAGCTGCTAAATAGGAGTTTTAATCTCCTAAACAATAGGTTTGGTCATTTTAAGCTGCTCACTTTGTGGCAATTTTTTATATCAGCCACAAGAGGCTAATGCTGTTGAATGAGGGTTCCAGGTCCCCGAACCCAGTTGACCTGATTGGATTACTTGGCTGAGCTAGAAAGTTGAAAGCAAAAGCGAGTGGAAACTGAAAATAAAGCTGGAGCAGCACAGGCAGGGTGAAGAAGGTAGAAGTGACCTGTGTGAGTTTCAGCCTGTGTGTCATGCAAAGACAAAGAGCACTTACAAAAAGTAGAAGTGGGTCCCTCATGAAAGAGAGGGTGAGAACCATGGAGACCCAAAGCAGAGCAGGGGTATAAATACCCTCACTGTCTTCTTCTGAAATTGGTTGCAACTTTTTGATTGGCCTCTCTGCGCCTCCGGGCATTATTGCCTTTTCTATTGGTCATTGATTATTGTCTTTTCATTTGTTCATTTGTTCTCTAGGTACCTCATACCCACATACACCCACTTTTTTCTTTTTTGGCAGAGTAGCTGAATGGTGACTGTTCCTATGGACCCTGCAGACGTTCTTGTTCAGCACACCAGGCTTTCCTCTCATTGCCTTGAAGCCCCTTCTTCAACGTCCCTTCTCAAATACACTTACTATTTATCAATCATTTTGGTTCTTACCCACTATCGTTCAGTTCACCATTCTTTCAAATCATGTTGCTGAAACTAATATTTGGTCCCTTTGACTAACTAAAAAATTGTATCTACCTACAGAAGAGTGTTTAAAATTCAAAAGAAAAGTAGCAGCATTAATGTATACATTTTATTTCAGTCCCTTTGACCTTCCACTCTAACAAAAGTAAAGTGTTTGACATATTTCTTTCCATACAAAGACCAAGAGAATGATGAAAATAGGAGGAAAACACATTTTGAAAACTGTGAAGCCCAAGAAAAATAAGTACCATTGACTTGGCTGGCAAGATCAAATTGAATCCAGCAATTGGGAACATTGAGAAGCAGCCTGAATCTCACGACTGAATGAATGACCAAAACAGAATGTTTCTGAAAAGTCTGCTTGCACATCTGTTAGAATTCTCCTTTCCCACCCCCAAGGTTTCTCCTTTTCTATGAATTGGAAGGTCATTTCCTTTTCCTAAAATTTATGCTTGTACATTAGTAGAAGATGAGAGATTTATTCTATGAAGGAGGAAAAACAGAAGATTCCTTTATTAAAGACACAGAAGCCTTGTACAAGGAGGAGTTATGATAGTAAAACAGAGACGTTGAAAGAAATTTTATTTACTAAATATCTAGACGCCCCCCCCCAGCCTATTTTCTGCCCTTTACCCATAACAAGGTAACATTCTCTAGGAGGAATCTAGAAAATTTATCTTTCGAGACTGGGCAAAAGAATAAAGATCCAATGATAATGATATCAATGGCCCCCCACTGGAATAGCCCAGTCAGTCTCCCTCACATTGCAGCTCATAGTCAATTAACCAAACCCCTCCACACTCAGGGCTCCCATTCCGTGCCCTGTGTCCCTTGCTTTAGTGTGAGAAGAAAGATAAAATAGTGGCACACTGAGGGAATCTTCTAGTGTTCAAGACTAAAAGCAGCTTCAGAGACAAGGAGCAACCTGTCCATGGTGAGATTAAGACAGAACTAGAAACATTCTTCCAAAGTAATGATCACAGGGAAATAAGCTTTCAGAAGTCTCTGGGATACAGAAAAGCAGCACCGAGGGGCTACCTCATAGCCTGAAGTGCTTATATTAAAAAGCGGGAAAGATCACAAATTAAACATCTCAAGAAAAAGAATAACAGCTTTGGGTGTCTGTGACGTGGGCTAGTCTCACTGGGGTTAGGGGAGGAGAGGGGCTTAGTAAGCTCCCACCTACCTACCGGGGACAATGTGGAGGTGTAGGACACACCTCCTGGGTGAAGGACTCAACTGCAACTTGGACTTTACCTAACAAATGCCAACAATGTAACCTAATCATCTGGTTACTCATATGAATCTGAAATTAAAAAAAAATATATATATATATATATAATTTCTATGACTATCTTACTATGAGGCTATAGAGTAAATAGAAATGTCTCAAATGTTACCCCCTTAGAATCTTCTAAATGATAAAATCTTTAAAGAAAATCATTTCCAAAGCCTACTATTGTTAAAAGAAGTCTCATATACAAGGACTTTAGAAACTACTGCAAATGGAGTAAACTTTTGATATGAATGAAAACACTTTGGTTTGGCTTGGCGCCTGTGGCTCAACGAGCTAAGATGCCAGCTGCATACACCTGAGCTGGTGGGTTCGAATCCAGCCCGGTCCCGCCAAACAACAATGACGGCTGCAACCAAAAAATGTCTGGCTGTTGTGACGGGCGCCTGTAGTCCCAGCTACTTGGGAGGCGGACGCAGGAGACTCGCTTGAGCCTAGGAATTGGAGCTGTAATGCCACAGCACTCTATCCAGGGTGACAGCTTGAGGCTCTGTCTCAAAAAAGAAAAAAATTAAAAAATAAAATAAAAAAAAAGAAAACACTTTGGTTTTACTAATGAGGCTGTGATAGTATTTATTCTTAAGGAATAAAAACTCTTAATAAATTCCTTTTAAAACTAGCATGCCATACCTGGTGCCTTCTTCATGTATTGCTACGGTTAAGATTTTGTTGGGGTTGGCAGATTGAGTCCTACAAGTACAATCAACTCCTGTGTAGGAAAAGTTAATACGGTTTCTCAAGCTAGTAGGTAGTGAGAACAAAACACTGAGGAAGCTTTGGGAAAGAAGAGACACAGGCTGTTGATGACCGTTTGTATCAAAATTCCCTACCTTAGACTGTGGAACAAGTTGAAAAAATATTCTATTAGGAAGGAATAACGATAACTGTTTAATGAAACTGCGTTGGCAGAGTTAGGTTATTCTTCCCTCTCTGTTCCAAAAGTCTTCATATTGAATCATGATAATTTATCATTAGACGGTATTTAAAATTTTCTTTTTTTTTTTTATTAAATCATAGCTGTGTACATTAATGCAATCATGGGGAACAATGTTCTGGTTTTATATACAATTTGAAATGTTTTCATCGAACTGGTTAACATAGCCTTCACAACATTTTCTTAGTTATTGTGTTCAGACATTTATACACATCTACCTCTCTATAAGTTGTAAACTTTTGCAGTGTGAAAAATAACATCCCCAGGGCTTGTGCCCCAGAGTTCCAGCCATTTTAAGTAAACACTGATCTTTATTTTCACTGAAATTTAAGCTTATAAAATGGATATTTAAATATTTAAATGAAAATATTAAATACTTAAGTATAAATTCTTTAAATATTTGTTTGAAAAATGAATTATTTGGAGAAAGTTAATTCATGCTTAAAAGAATCAACCGTCTGCAAATGAAATGCAAATGTGCTCCTTGGATTAATTAAACACTGAGACGTGTCCCTAAGGAACTTGAAACAACAGAAACAACAGAAAATAAGGATAAATCAAGGATTAGGAAATGTCACAGATCAGGTAAGTGGCAATTTTTAACATATAAACATACATAAATTTTGTTAGGTGTAATCAGAACTGAGTTGCTAAATCTCGTCACATGTAAATTTTTTAATCTTTAACATGGGTGTTGATTAATAACAAGATCTTTATGCAGGAAAAGAAAGCTTAGAAAATGCAATTTCTACTGGAATCAGATTGGCTATTACCAAGTAATAAAGGGGAATAAAAATTGTGTTTCTCAAAAACCCCAGTTTCACCTAACAACCCCAATTCCATCCATACAAAATAAAACATACTTTAGATGTCCAGTGGTGTATAATGTTCTTAACACCAAATGCCTGACCAGAAGTCACTTACCACCTAATACCAAGTACAGACAAGTAGTGCTTTCATATAGTTTAAGATAGTTTTAAGGAATTTTAAGTCAAAACAACATTACAAAGATTAAAAATACATTCCACACAGAATTCTGAGGTGTCGGGGATACCCAAGAGTCTACTAGTTGAGTTGTAGTAGATTATTTTAGGTAGATTTTAAGCATGTATAAAAGATCTTCAAAGTGAAACTGAACACAGAGCCCCTAGAGCAGCGTATGGTTTTTCATTACGGCCTGCGGGTGAACGTAGAAGCCTGGCCCAGAGTGAGGCAGGACAAAGGCAGTGGTGACAGAGGCTCCTCTTGGTTATGTTTTGGAGTTTTGACTTTATCATTTAAGTTATGAGGGACTCCTGGCAGATTTTAACATATTGTGACCTAGCAGATGTTAAAGCCATCACTCTGCCTGCTGTTTGAGGAATGAAATACAAAGGGACAAAGGCAAGAAAGTTACCAATTTCTTGTTTTAATTCAGTCAAGAGATGGAGCAGTGGGTGAGGGAACAGTTGAAACCAAGAAGACAGGAAGGCGCATGCTCTATCCACATAGGAAAATTTAGCAGATACACCACATACGCACCCAGGGAATTTTAATTTATGGAGATGCTAAGTGACAATATGGAGAAACGAATGCCATTGAAAAAAAGATTTTTTTTCTTTTGGATTAATATGAGGGTGCATATCATTGGGTTACATTGTTTGCATTTGTTAGGTAGCAACTGAGTGTACTCAATGGATATGACATAGGGGTATATGGCACAGCTCCTGGGTGAAGGACTCAACTCAATTAACTGGATGTTTATTTCTTACATTTCCTAAGAAGAGGGTCCCGGGGGTGTGCCATGCAGGGTCACATGGAAAAGCACCAGGTTTGGACTGGGGCAGAAGCAGAAATCAGAAGACCTGGCCAGAGCCTTTGTTGCGTTTTCTATGGGTAAGGCAGAGCAGGGCAAACTAAAGAGATTAACTTTGACTAATTTAAATAATTCCAAGGGGCTTTGTGCAATATAGGGTGGTCTCTATTTGTCTGAAATCTGCTCCTAGGATGATTTAGAGCAGGAGAAATATTGACTTTGTATGTAAGGGATAAATAAAGAGGCCATTGCGGCTATAGACTCAGGATGGATCAGTTGATGTATGAAAGGTATGCTTATAGATAAGTTGTGATTATATTTACAAATTAACTAGCCCAGGAAAGTGTAGTCTGTTCTTGGAATATAGTTCTTATATTGGTCCTGTAATGAAAGGATGCTAAATAGACAAATGTAGAATCTAAGAAAACACAGTGGTGGTACCCTTTACGGAACCATCAGTCATGGAATGAATGAAGACTGGTGTGCTCATGAAAGGCAGTGGCAAGAGAAGATATGAATGTCTGAGTGGCAGTAAAAATATTGTGTATATGCAATACATGGGCGTGGAGGTCTGAAAGTCCGTGAAGAAGTGTGGACTTTGGAGAAGCATTTTGGACTTATCAGCCAGAGTTATTCGATTGTTACCGGGAAGTTATCCATGAAAACAGGTGGTAGCATATTGGGAAGATGTCAGCCACAGGCCTACGCAGCAAAAGGAGGTCCAGGACAGAATCTGGAGAATGCCTTATAATTAAACATGATCCTCAATGCCGCAGAGCACTAGATAAGTCAAGAAGAATGTGGACTCAGTCTTTGCCTCTTATATCCTTTGTAATTTGAATACATTACATTCAGCACAATTAGGTCTGTGAATAGTCAAAACACATGCTTATGTTTGTCAACCTCCAATAAAGAAAAAGGGTTTTGTTTTGTTTTGAGTTTTAATAGGCAAAAATCCCTTAATAAGCTTAGATACTTGACAAGAGTCAGGGAAGTCCATGAGAACATTTCAATATAATAAAAATGCTATATGGATTATTACAAGAGATTTGAACGGGATTGTGATCCTTTATAGGTAGAGTAGTCCTGTCTTATATCTATAAAAAAAAAAAACTTTATCTTTTCAGTAAACTATATAGCACTAGGGAGAAGCTTAAGATGAACTTTTTGAGCTAAAATATGACATCATGTTGATACATTATGTTTGGGAAATTTTTTCGGCATTATCCCCTAACACAGTGGTTCTCAACCTTCCTAGTGCCGTGACCCTTTAATACAGTCCCTCATATTGTGGTGACCCTGAACCATAAAATTATTTTCATTGCTATTTCAGAACTGTAATTTTGCTACTGTTAAGAATTGTAATGTAAATATCTGATATGCAAGACGTATTTTAGGTGACCCCTGTGAAAGGGTCATTTGACCCCCAAAGGGGTCGCGACCCACTGGTTGAAAACTGCTGCCCTAACATGTTTAAATGAGTCCATCTTCTGGATCTTCTCCCTCTGATATAGCCATAAACTAGCATACAGTTTTTTGAATAAGTTTGTTCATTTTTCGCTCCACATATTTTTTCCTCAAAAAACTCCAACTGATTTTACTTCAAACTGTAAGACATTTGAGTAAATTAATTTTGTTTTCCCCCAGCACCCTCACAGAGTTTTAGCACTTGACAAGTGCTCTAGAATTACAAAAGCCCAATATGGCTGGGGTGTGGACAGAAAAGAGAGAATGCAAATACTGAAATGGGCAGATTAAGTGTGTATTTAGGAGACGGAAATGATAAGAATTATTAATGTATTTGATATGTAAATTGAGAGAGAAAAATCCAGAAGATGATGTCCAGGTTTGCAGCTTGAGTGCCTGGATGGATGAAACGTGTCACTAATTTGAGGGAAACTGGATCCGATAGATCTGTGGTAACCTGGGAACATTATAGTTTCTACTTGGTGCATATTAAGTGTGGTTACTCCTAAGTACTCAGGGAAGATGCAAGGTAGGTCTGGCTCAGAAGTAAGTGTGATTCTCAATGTGATATATACTTGGGAGCAATTAGCATATAAATGCCTCTGTAGGCATGGATGGTATTGATATTGATTGGAAAGACTGACTTCATCTATAGAAAATATTGATGAAAACAAGGCAGTGTCCTGGGATGCAGTCTAGGGAAGATTAATTAATGTAGAACTGCAGGATATTGAAAAATAAATTGAAGAAATTATTAGGGAGATAAAAAGAAACTTAGGTGAAGGCAATGCTATGAAAGCCAAGGTAAGGAATGTTTCAAAAACAATACACTTTTAAATAGAACACTATTCAAATGTTAATAAGATTAAAGCTAAAAATACACATTTGCTTAAAGAAGACTGAAAGAGGAGGGTGAGAGGAATGATTTGGAAGACTGCAGCTTGGAGAACTGACTGAACGTGAGATGTGAGTCACTGTGCCTTAGAAAACTTTTTTGTTGTTTTTGACAGAGTCTCAAGCTGTCACCCTGGGTAAAGTGCCTTGGCATCATAGATCACAGCGACCTCTAATTCTTGGGCTCAAGAGATTCTCGTGCTTCAGTTGTTCTGTTTTGTAGATACAGGGTCTCACTTTTGTTCAGGCTGGTCTTGAAACCATGAGATCAAGCTATGCACACACCTTGTCTTCCCAGAGTGCTAGGATTGCAGGCATGAGCCAAAACCCCCAGCTAGGAAACATTAGAAGTAAAAGAACGCTGAGATAATAAGTATTTTGAACACACATCAAAAACATCAGTAAAATTCAGATGAATTTTTTGCTTGTTTGTTTGCTCTTACTGTTTTAAAGACATTTTTTTTTATTTTAAATTGAAAGTTACTAGTTCAAATGTGGTTGATTAATTATAATGATGCAAAAGAATGTAATGATTAAATGCTCAGGAACAGAATAATGTGTTTATAAACAAAGGGGAAATTTCTCAAACAAGGGGAGGGCAAATGTGGTTCCTCACATAAAAGAGAGGATAGCCCTTGATTGAAAGAGAAACATCCTTTGTTGTAGCTGAAAGGAGGAAAGAGAGATAAATATAAAGTAAGTTTATAGATTCATGGATGGTAAGGCTCACATCAACTCAGCAACTCATGAGGAAATTCCATCAGCTATTCAGCTATTCTCTCAGTGGTTATGCTTGGCAAGGATCAATAGAGGAAAACTTAGAAAATGGAATACCAGTTCAGGAAATGAAGTGAAAGGCTCTAGTAGTGATAAAAAATTATATTACAGAGTGGTAAGAGGGATTTAAAAGGGGATAGGTATCATACGAATTTATAATTAATAATCATGATATTACAGTATACAACTAACATAACCAGTGTATGATTTTTCTCTATCACTGTTTTGCTGCAAAGTGGAAAAAAATATTGCTGTAAATTCATTCATTGACAGTTGGAGTGTGATATAGGAAAGAAGAATGGGTGAATATATTTACAAGAAAATTATTATGTTTGTACAGTACTCCAAGTTAATTAGGAGGAGTAGGAAGGCCAACAGTTTTACAGATAGTGAGACAATACATGGATTGAAATCTTAGTTGGTTAAAGAATACTTTTATGTACAGTGAAGGATTGCATGGTTTTGGTGAGATCACTGGATGCTAAAATGCCTGGTTTGGATAGTGATGAAGTTTTTAATGATGAATGTATTATGAGAGTTAACCAGAAATAGGTAACTGAGTGGAAATAAAAAAGATTTACACATTGAGAATCAGTGTCCAGGAAAGGATCATCCACTGGTGTGTGGGAGTCTTCTGAAGGTGACGGCACTGCAGTGACTTGCTGGCAAAGAACGTGAGCAAGGAACAGAGGGAAGGCTTTGAACAAATCCTGGGAAGTTCACAAAGATACAGAAGAACTATATAATAAGACTGTTATGTTCTGAAAAACAAATTTCTGAGGGGTACTTCCTGTTCTATAATTCGATTCAATTCTGAAACTAAGTACACAAAGTGTGTTAGACTTCACAAGTTAAAGGCAAAGTCCTTAAATTATGACACTAACTGTACAGAGTCAACATCAGAGCCCACAAGTAGGTGATCGGACAGTTCCCAGCAAAACTACCCACATTTCAGATACAGGCCAGGGGTGGGGACTTCGGGCTGTGCACACTTCTGTCTGACTTAGCTGAAAATTCCAGGGTCCCCAGGTCCCTTTAAAGGCTGTTATTCACAAAAATGATTCGCAGAACTCACAGAAAGTACTGTACTTCCAGTAATCATCTTATTAAGAAGGATATGACTCACAACATCCAAATGGGTCAAGTTCTGATAGAAAGAGGCACAAACCCTCACCCGTCCCCCTGTAGTCAGGGACAGCCGATGTTCCTAGCTAGGAACCCCTCCAAGCCACATGATTCCAGGTATTTATAAAGGTTTCTTATACAGACAAATAACTCAGGGCCCTGTTGCAACTCTGTCTCTGTCTCTCTTCCCCTTCCTGAGGTCTTCAAGAAGTTTCAGGTCTGTAATCACGTGGTTGCTTCTTTTGACAACCAGGCCCCATCCTGCAGCCATCTAGCCACAGGAATCACTTCTTTAGGGTAATTACAACAGTTATGCCATTCAGGAAATGCAGGATTTTTGAAGCTCTATACCAGAAATGATCAGCAAAGATTATCAATTTTATTAAAAGAAGCATGTTTCCTTGTTGATTTGATTTATTCTCTATAGGTTGATCATAACAAAAAGTTATTTGTAGACAGGTAGACTTTGTTAAATGTAATCAAAAACTATATTGTTGCATTTACTCACCAATTATGCCATGGTTGTAGGTAAATTATATGTATGATACAAATGAACTATCAATGATGATTAAATTTATTCCTTCAAATGAGAAAGAAAACTACATTTATTGAACACCAAGAGAAGCAATTTGTAGGTATCGAATCATACAATGTTTAAAGCAAGCTTATGTGGGTAAAGAACTCAGAATCAAAGATTCAAAATGAACATTTAGTAAGCATGTACTGTATTCACTTCTGGCTTCAAAGTCCACATTATTCTCTTTAGTTCAGTAAAATAAAACACAGTTGAATTGTTAATAATATATTTTTTATTTTCTTCATAAAAGACTCTTTAGGGAAATTCCCATGCTATTTCTAACGTCGTCTACAGTGAGTGACTCCATATGAAGCTCTGATACACTAGCCACAACAACTCACAACCTTGATCGTCACTCCTAGCAAACATTTTAGAAACAAAGTTGTTCACCCTGTTTCTGCTCTCTTTATACATCTTTAGAGTCAATTTCATCATATTTGCTATCACTATGGTACAATAGTCCAATTCTTTCAGGAATAGTTGTTCAATATGTGTGTATATGTTTATATATAGACATATGTTTTATATATGTATGTATTTTTATATATGTGTGTGTGTGTGTAACATCAGGCTACAAAATTTGATTTTAGAGACAAAGAAGTTTTCATTCCTGTTGTTACAACTCATCACTACATTATCCCCATTTTTGTGTTAGTTTTGATGTCTTTAAAATAATTTTGTCTTTGGTAATTAAATTCAGCTTAATGGGAATAGATGTTTGACCTATGGGATTTGACTTTTACACATCCTCATTCTTTTTATGTTCCATACGATCACAAGGGATTCTAAAAGTTTTTCCAGTGACTGTTTCCCATGCTGTGCTATCATGATCCAGTAGCGTAAATTTCAGTGTCTCCTGGTAAGAGAAATTTCCTTCCTAACTTCCTCCAGAGTGACTTGCCTCACTCTGAAATCGCCTCCTGGGAGCTTTTCTGCAGTGACTGGTTTCTGAGCCTCGCCCAGAGTTTAAATGTGAAGAGAAATGAACAATGATTGATGATGCTAAATTCTTGCAGAGTCAGTATTTGCAATCTTTCAACTGTACGCTATGCTATAAGTCATGTAATCCATGTAACAACCGACAGGAAGTTGCTACGTAAAACAACAAAATATAACCTGGCTGTCTTTTCACAGAAATATTTCCCTTTTAGAGCTGAGAACCATTTTAGGCCATGCAACTCCTAAACTATGGTTCTTTCTTCTCTTCTGATAAACAGAGGATGCCACAAATGTATACACATTTTATAAAAGGAAAAGACTGTATTAAAATTGTAGTACTCAAGACATGTTTGACACTAAAATTACAAGAGATACAAAATACAATATACAAGATAAAAGATGGTGTTGGCATATATTTAGTGTTACAATTTTTTTTAATTAGATCATAACTGTGTACGTTACTGAATACAGTTTTTCCTTTCATAAAATGTGTATACACTTTTTGGCAGCCTCTGTGTTTTACATTCTTATCTCACTTGCCTTTCCCCCTTCACTGTCAACATCATAATCTCTATGTAAGTTCACAAAGAAACGGCAGGATTTGCACTTTTTGCAGCTTCGAGGCTAAACAGATGATTCTTGATGAGAAATTACCCAGGGTGAAAGAAAGCTGGCTTTGAATGTCTTTCTATTTCTATAACGTTCTGTGGGATCTACTGTCAAACTTGTCCTGACCCACTTACTATATCATGGTTGATTGTGAAATTAGGGATAAAACACTGCCGAGCTGCCACACCTTTCTCAATTTAGTGCCATAATTATTCCAATGATGATATAACATTCTACAGTCTAGGATAGAATTTTTGAAAAAATAATGCTCCTAGGCATTTAATGCTATGGTTGAAGTGCAAAATTTTATAAAGCAAGCGTGCATTTTTCTCATAGAAATATTTGTTTCTTATAACTTGTATTTTATAATTCTGAGAAATAAATTTTACACCCATAAATGTATTAATTATAATACAACATAATTTATAGCCTAAAGATTATTTAATAAAGCCATTGGCTTAATCAACCCCTCGATTAAGGGGTTAGATTTCTGAGGCCATACTTGTAGGAAGAAATTTCAGTGCATGTTTTTGAGATGATTGACTTGTGAGTGGGGACCAGGTCAATTGTTTATTGTCAGTATTTTATATTGAGTCCCAAGATGTGTAAATAAACAACAAATTGACAAATAAATAAGGGTACACAGGAAATCTGCCATTTAAAAGAATTCCAAACAATTTATGTAGAAATTCTCCCTCAGAAGGAAAAATACAGCTCCCACTTCCTAAGTTTGGGTGTGCTTACTCACTACGTTTCAGAGCACATAGGATGAAAGGAGGCAAAAGTGTATAACTTAGAACAGAGGACCCTGAAAACTTGGCTCTACCTTAGCCAAGTGTTAATGCTACTTCAACTATGAAAGTTTTAGGGACATTTGAGTGTGTGATATAATGTATTATTGAATATATAGAAATACGAAATTACATAAATATACTCATGGATACACATACACAAACACATACACTGATTAGCAATTAGGTATGCATAATAAGCACTTTATTTTATTCAATTCTAATTATTTAATTTTTTAAAAATATATGTATTTTATTATTCTTCATTACATTATTTCCCCCCTCACCCTATTTAATTTTTTTAACTGATCATACATGGTATAATATTTAAAAGATAAATGATGATATATATGATGCACTTAGAATAATGATCCTTTTGGTTCACTAGCTGTCATGGACAAAAGAATTGCAGTTTCTTATTTATATTTCAGAGATATATTATGCAAGTAAAATGTTATATATCCTTTAACATTTGTGTATGTAACTATGAACATTAATGTAGCATAAATACTTCTAGACATATATGTACATATGTATATTAATTACTTCATGAATAACTGATGTAAGAGTTCTAGAGGTAAAACAACTACACAAGAAGCTACACATTTTAAAATGTAGTAAGTTTGATACATTTTTGTCAACTGATGTTGTATCCAGTTAGTGTTGCTTGCCTACAGATCCTTCTTAACACGGAGTTTTATCAAACTTGTTGAATTTCATAAATTTAAATGAATAATTTCGATTTTTACATTCAACATTGTTGAATACCTGTTTTATGTTTAATAATTATCATAACCCACTTACTTTCAACTGTTTTATCATGTCTTAATTCATCTTTCTTGGTGTTTTATATTTTTCTGATTGATTTATAGGTCCTATTTATATTTTAGAGAAATTAGCTTATCAGATATTTAAACTTTTGTATATAATTTCAGTTAATCATCTGTCTTTTGTATCTGATGATGACATACCAAAATTTGACATTTATTACATAATAATCATTGCTGTACTATTTTATGTTCTGGCTTTGCGTCAGATTAAGAAAGGCTTTTAAATGACCTGTGACTATAAATGGTTTTATCTTTTCTCATAGTATTATTGTAGTTATACTATATTTGTTTAAATTTTTGAACTATTAGGCATTTATTTTCATTTAAAGCCTGTATTATAGATCTTATTTTGTGTGTAGGGGGAAGGGGAAAGATACCATTTTTATTTTTATGTTTTCCAAATAGCTACCCTATTAGCTTAACTGCATTTATTGAATCTCTTCCTCCATTGATTTGCAATGAATATTTATTTTAAGTGATATTTTTAACATGCATGTTTTTAATAGAGCTATTCCTTCACTCATTTATTCAACAAAAATTTATAAAAGCAATTTTGTACAGTTTTTTTAAAGTTTTAGGTACATATGTGTGTACGTGTGTGGGTGAAGTCATGAGTTGTTTAATGATGGGGATACATTCCCAGAAAAACACTGAGAGGCTATTTCTTCCTTGTGCAAACATAGAGTGTACATACACAAACTTAGATCCCAGGGCCTACTATATACCTAGGCTATGTGGTATGGCCTATTGCTGCAAAACTACAAACTTGTAAAATACAAGTTTGTTAATGTATTAAAGACTGTAGGCAACTGTAGTATAATAGCAAATATTTATGTATATAATATATATACATAAAAAGTATAGTTATAATATGATATTATAATCTTATGGGACAACTGTTGTATATGTAATTAGCAGTTAACCAAAACTTTACTCATAGAAATGTATATATGCACATACAGAAGCAAATGTGTGTGTGTGTTTGTGTGTATATCTGTATATTTTCTGTACATATATATACAGAAAAAGGCATATATGTCAATATTTCACATCAATATTACTTTTCAGCAAACAAGTAGGACATTATGGTATTATTTTTATAGCCACTAACAGTATTGAACAATTGCAGCCAATCTAGTTTAAACACAGTGGGAAACACTGTTATTTTGTTCAGAATTTAACTGCATTAGAATATAGCTTTTAATAATATATCATGTATGGTTGTTAATCGATATTTCTTATTAAATTGATGAATATAGCTTTTCAAAATCATGCTCTATATGTTGAGTTTTATATGAAAATTATGTTATAAAAATTATTTATGAACTCACTTGGGTTTTTTGATGCTCTACTAGAGAATATTATTTTGTTCACATTATTCATATGTTACAGATTTGGTAGTTTCTCCTGTAGGAATGTTGGGCAGTAGGACATTGTTGGCTTGGGGAATAAGTAGAGTAGTTCTCAAAAAATTTTACTACTTTTTGAATTCTGTTTCTTCTAGTATTCATGTTTCAAATTTATATGTCCCTAATAACTGTTTCTAAGCACTATTCAAATCTATTTATATGAAATGTGAAAATTAATGCCATGATTTTATTTAAATTCTCATGGAAATATAATACTGCTAATTCTAATTTATGTATGTTTCTCCTTACTCCATTAAGTTTGCCTTGATGAATTTTTTGTTTCCCCCCCAAAAAAGTCATTAGATTTATTTATATGTTCTGTAATATTCTACTCTATTTCTACAGTTGATTGTTATTTCCTCAATTAGACCTATTTTCTACCTCCATTATTACTTTTTAAGTTAGACATTCATTTTTGTTCTTTTTTTTTAATAATTTTATTGAATCATAATTATGTACATTGGTGCAATCACAGGGCACGATTCATATACATTCAGAAATATTTTGATTATACTGTTACAGATATCCTTCATGGCATTTCCTTGATCACTATATAAAGACA
>CAUYON010147853.1:0-22216 GCA_963573935.1 Arctocebus calabarensis | reverse complement strand
AATCATAGTCATCTGTCCTGAATACAGTCACAAAAATATAAGCATGCTGAAGTTTTCTTACTTCTACTCAATTTTGAGTTCACAGTGCTATTATTATTGTACTGTTAGAATTTTACTATTTCTCATCATTTCTTTTTTTTTGTTTGTTTTAACAACTGAACAGTTTATTAAGAATTAAACAAAGATATGATGTAATACAGTACAAGCAAGACACTCAAGATAGGTATAATAGTACTACTCACACAAAAACTTGAATTTCACATCAAAAAAAATCACAAGACAAAAGAGAAAACAATTTCATTGTTATAAGATATGATATTTCATGCAAAGTATTAACTCTGCCCCCCCCCAAAGCCCAACCTCCCAGCAAATAAAAAAACTATCTGGGAATACTGCTATGCTAACATATTAACCACAGTGTAATCATTCATAGGAAAACAGTAATTAAGCAATGAATTGAATTAAATAACAAATGGGATCTTTGAACTCACCTCTCTTTTACCTGCATGGGTCTTCTTACTATGCACTGGCCTCTGTCCTTCCTGCAGAACTGAGGAAGGTACTTCCCACTGATCAGTTAACTCCAGCTTTCCAAATCCTATTCCTTTTGCCCGTTTCAACCATTTGTGGTGAAGAGTACTTGCTCTAGAATTAACAGATTTGTGTTTTCAGTTCCAATTCTGTCCCTTGTAAGGTGTGCAACCTTGGACTTTAACTTACATTGTATGGACTTCAATCTCCTCTTTTGTAAAACAGTATGATCATTCCCACCTCCAGAGAGGTCTTGGAGGTAAGTATTAGTGGTACTTACCTCTAAGAGGTATTAGTGGTGCTTACCTCCAACACCTCTCTGGAGGGGGGAATGATCATACAAGGATGCCTAGCTCATCCTCATCAGACAGTGCCCAATCGGGAAGGCTTTTTGGTGACAGAAGTGCCTGTTACTTCAACAGCTCCAATTCAACATTTCCATTCCCTCTGTTGTGGACATTGGGAGGGAAGAGACACAGAATCACAATGGAGAAGTCTTTTCCCTCAATGATCATACAACTGCGCCCTTTTCTGCCCCTACATGGTGGGTAGTGGGGTTCCAGCTTCCAGTGGGGTGGGCAGCTTCCATTTGTTTCTTCAGTAAAAGAGTGAGCTGTGCTAGGCCTCTAATTGTGCAAATTTTGGAAGAGTCACTCACACAGCAGTGGTCTGTGAATGGACTACGTGTTTCTGGACCTTCTGAGCAGCAGCAGGTGCGTCTGGGCCTTTGTCACTGTCCTGGTCTCTTATCCCTGCCCATGGGCAGTGTGGGCTGAAGTTGAACTGAGCTCCAGGCATAGAACATTAATGCAAACCATTTTGATAATATATTATGTGCCAAACACTACGGCAAGCACTTTAGAGGAAGTGTCCCATTTAAGTCTTGCAACCACGCCTGTTTTAGAGATTAGGAAATAGATGTAAAAAAGTTAAGTGATTTGCCCAAGATTATACAGCTTATGGAGCCAAGAGTCGAATCTAAAGCCATTTGATACCGGAAGGCAAGCTGAGACAAATTTCAGTGGCTTGGGTCTCTTTTTGTTTATTTACTTTAGTTATCAAGAGTTCTTTCTAAAATCTCTCCCAAAACATTTGCAGCCTTCAATGATATACTTTTGACTCAGGAACTGTAGTTCAGATCCTCAGCTTTGTTTTCTAAGGAAAAAAAATCCAATTGAGAAAGGATCACACTTGGGAGTCATTTAAAAACTAATTTGATAGCTGTAAGTGTCCTTTAGAGAGAAAACCCTTTCTCTCTTCTTTGTACTCCTGAAGACTTACTTCAGAGTTCAGGCGAGTGGGGGAGGTGGGATGTTGCAGGAGCTGTGGAAATAAGTGGGTTTTCTCTGATGTCTAATCCACTAATTATGTCGAGCAAAATTGGATCACACTTGTAATTCAGTTTTTACTGTTTGCATTAAGTAATTCTGTTGGCAAAGTTGTCAGCAGGAAAAGGGAAAAGGACATTGCAAATCATTAGTTAATGGGAAGAGAGTGAGTGATAGTTTTATTTTGGGGGGTGGTCAAGGTGTTGCACTTGGACTGCTCAATTTGACTGATGTAGCTGCAGCAGTAACGACTCAGGTGGCAGCAGAGAACGTTAAGGAGAGTGGGGTGAAAAGGATTGGAATACAAGGTGTGAGGGCTACTCCATCTGCATACAAGGTGAGGAGCCAAGTGCAACACAGGAGGCTTTTAAATTTCTTATTTTTATTGAGTTTAAAGGAAATTTAACCCCCCACATTGAGTCTAGGGTACAAATTTCAAGAAATTCCAAGGCAGTGATAAACATCCTATGTACCCAGTTCTGATAGGAGGACAATTATAGTACATGGTGTGGGGTGGGGGAAGGGAGAGGAAGAGAGGAAAGGAAAGAGGTGGGTGGAGGGTCACGGTGCGTGACACACCTTTTGGGGGCAGGATACAATTATAAGAGGGACTTTCCCTATCAAATGCAATCAATGAAACCTCAATGAATTTGTACCCTCAATGAATCCCCAACAATAAAAAAAAAAAAAGAAGTTGATAAACCGTTAGATGAGAAATTTTGGGCTGGACAGCACTTGTATCCTCCTTCACAACTGCTCAGTCCCCTGGTCTACCCCCTCCGCCCCTGTGTGTGTGAGAGAGGGAGGGAGAGAGAGAAAGAGAGAGCGAGCGCGCCTGCGCACTGCTTCCTGTCCTGCTGCAGGCTAGCTTTATATATTTCCTTTTTTTTTTCTTACTTAGACTTCCCTCCCTTCCTGCTTTCTCAGGAGTGCACCTGCCTCCAGGCTTCTCGGCATATCAACGCTATCATTTCTGGGGAGAACATCAAGAAGGTGCATTTCTTCAGATTTAGAAAAGGGGAAGACCAGGAATAAAAATAGCCCCGTGTAGGGCGCAGGCGGGGACAGCAAAGTTTCCTGAATAGTCTTTTCAGTGTTGCACTGGGAATGCCTCTGCCCAGAACTTCTCACAGTCTCTCTCTCTCCCCTTTTCTATTTTATCTCAATAGCTTTATAAATCTGTCTTTCAGCAAGCGGTTTAGCTTGAAGTCTGCCGTTCACTTGGGGCCCTGTTGACACTGCCCTCCCCTTGGTCCCCATCTGAGCCAGCGTGTTTCTGGCATCCTGCGCTGAGCTGGCGGCAAAACAGACCTTCACTCTGACCGGCCAATGAAAGGTTCTAAAGTCGGGAAGTTTTTTCTATCCAATGTGAGCCTCAGGTCCACACCCTGCTTCTTCACTTGGTCAATTCTCTCTCAGCTGAAGTAAAATTCACATTTCTGGAGCCACTTCTGGATAGGCGGGTAAGTGGAGAGGGTGCCTGGGCCCTGGTGTGGTTCCAGGAGGAGAAGTGAGCACAGCCCAGAGAAGCCAGGGGAGCTGTGGGGGCTGGGGATGTGATGTTGACGGGGAGGCAGGAACGCGGGCCTCCACTCCCGGCTTCCCGGGACACCGCCTTACTGTGCCTTCTCCTTGCCACAGCACAGGTTGTTACACTTTTTTTTTTTAATAACAGCTTTATTATGATGTTCACACACCATATAATTCATCTGCTTAAAGTACACGTTTCAGTAGTGTTCTGTATGTTCACAGACTTGTGCAAACAGCACCACAATCAATTTTAGACCATTGTCATCCTCTGCCCCCGACCCATCGCCTTAGCAGCCGTTCCCCAGTTCCCTGCCCGACAGCCTTAGGAATGGCTAAAATGCTTTCTGTCTGTCAGGATTTGCCTGTTAGGGATATTTCATATGAATGGCATCGCGTGGCACACGTCTGGCTTTTCCATTTAGCATGTTTCTGGGGTTCATCCAGGTGCATGTACCACGTTTTGTTCATCTCCTTCTCCACCATGGACATTTAGGTTGATTGTGCTCTTTGGCTACTAGAATGATGCTGTATGAATGTTTGTGTGGAAGATTTTTGCACGGAGACATATGTTTTCACTTCTCTCGTGTAGACACCTAGCAGAACTGCTGAGCGACATGTTAACTACATTGAACCTTTTGAGGAGCTGCCCAGTGTAGACTTCCGAGGCAGCTGCATGTTTAGCTCAGGGACTTTGCACATGCCATTTCCTTTACTCCCGTCCCCCACTGCCCGACGCCTCTTAACTCTCATCTCCAGTATCATTCCCTCAGGGACCCCTTCGCTGCCCTTCAGTCCTATCTGACAGTTATCCTCAAGGCAGCTAATACTTTCTTGTGTGTAAATATTTAATAAATTCACTTTTGTACACGTGTGTTGTGAACTGAGACTCTTTGTACCTCAGTTTATTTATCTATTTATTTGTAAAGTAGGGGCATTAATGTCTAAATTGTACATGACAATACTAGAGTTGAAGCCTCTGACAACTCAAGGCCTAGAGCATAGGACCTAAAATGGGGGCATTATTTGACTATTCTCTGTATTGGACTATGAAATCAGAATCAGAATAGCACATTCAATAAGCAGAAACCAAACATAATTGGCCTTTCCCTAAGTTTTCTATTAATATCTAGTTGTTACTTGATATGTTTTGTTGCCTAGGAAACATTTACCAGTGAACAGGCAACAGAGATGCAGGAAAATACAATGTGAGGAAGAGGTAAACAGAAAATCCTAGCTGTTAATTTATTTGAATCCGGAGATTTATTTGAATGGAAATTGTCTAGTATTTTATTTTAGAATGAAAGACCTTGATCTAGCTTGAGGTGCACCAGTGGAACCTACTTTATGAACCATGGTTCTTAGTAACACACATAATGATTTTCACTGGTTCATTTATTGAATATTCATTTATCCCTGAGAATTCTGAAGAGCCAAATGTTACATTTGCTTCCACATTTCCCTCCGATGCTTGGCAAGGCTGAGGCTAAGGACAGTCTTCCAGGAGGACAGTGGTTCTCTCTAGTTGGAAACTGTGTGGCCAGGTCTGTTCTTCAGCAGCTGCCCAGAACGTGCAGAGTGGAGAAGCCTCTGCTTGTGTTAGCATTGCTGGAGAATGAAGGGGAGATGCTGGTCAGCAGCCAGTGGTGGGCACAGGGACTGTGGGCTCTTCTTTGTGACCTAGAGAGTGAGGAGCTGGGATCTTACTGTCCACAGCTTAGAGAAGGCAGCAGATTTTGAATTTGGAGATCCCTGCACAGCTAAAATCTAAGGCTTCTCTGGTGACTATCAGGGGAGTGCAGGGCGAGGAGGGGGCCACACTCCCTTCCCTTTGGGAGCTGGCACAGGAGTAAGGACAGAGTCTACTAGGAATCTCTGGGGTTAGTGGCAGATCATCACCTGTGCACTGGGGCCATAACAAGTCTTCCCTTCCCTCTTCTGCTTTTTGACTTTAAGCCTCCCACAGAGTGCTTGGCTGGAACTCTCCTGCCCTGCACCCCAGGCTCCCCGCTGGTCCCTGGCCTACATGTCCAGGTAGCTGGTGGCGCCCTCGCCCCCTCCTGCTATCTCTGTCTCCATTCTCACACACTCCCCTGGGAGGCGGCCTCACTGGGCCCCTCCTTGCTTCTCAGTCGTCCCACTCCCAAATCAGACTGAGCTCCTCTCCAGTTGGGTCAGCGTCCTCAGCGTGTTCCCCTCACTCTCCTGCTTCCTCCTCTCCCAAGAGGATGCTAGCCTCCAACAGTTCCCATGTGCGCTAGCCTTCCCTCTGTTTTCCCTGTGATTAGAATGTGGCCCTGCTTAAAATTTCCATTCTACCAGGTGAAGATGGGTCATATTAGTAATTAATCATAAATAAATCCTCCTAGTATATTTGCAGGCAAATGTGTCACTCTTTCCTGATGACATAATGCCTTAACTCTGCTAAGCATTTATTTTAGTTTCAGGACTTCCTTAGGAAGCAATCCCTCCAGTGGAAAAATGCCTGTGAGATTCCGTGAGTATGGCTGGCTGTAGGGAGAGGGATAAGATGCTTGCGGGTTAGGTGAGACTATCAACATTTCCTCTAGAAAGACCTTCTGAGTCACCCTCCCCTCAACATGTCTATTCACTGGTCAATGGCTTAACCCTCTGTGAGCTCCCAGTTTATATACCTGACGAGAGCAGCTCTTACTGCACTTATCAGATTGCATTGCAGTTATTTGTTTTTCTGGCTGTCTCCCCCCTGTAGACTGGAAGCATCTAGATTGCAGAGGCCTTGCCTCAGTCATCTCTTTGCACTGCCTAGCCTGGTACCCAGCAGCAACTTAGAATTGCGTGTGATGAACAAAGGTAATGACCTTGATAGAAGTCTACCTCCTTGTTCTCCACTGTTATATACTTAGGAGATGAATAACATGTGAAAGCATTTATGGTGGGATGGTAATCAAACTGTTTTTATTTTTGGTATTTCCCCAATTTTCAGGCTAGAAAATGATACTCCAGGCCAAGGGAAAGAGAGTAGAGAGGTGATGAGAAAGGAGAAGTTGGCAACCCAAGATAAACTTGAGGAATCCAGAGCAGGGAGAAGCAGGCTACCCTCCGTGGTGGGTCCTCCAGTTGGAGGCAAGGCCCAAGGTGGGGAAGGCTTGTGGTCAGTCTAAGCAGAGGGTCTCACCTGACAACGCAGGGGTCCTGAGCACTGGGCTGGCCTAGGGGCAGCCGACTTTTACTAAACACACTGAGGGGCCCATGGATGGGGTAATGTATGATTCCACGTATTGACTGAGGTCTAATCAGCTGGAATAAATCCCTGGGAGAGAGGTAACTCTAAGCTCTGAGTTTCTGAAAAAATTGAAATTGTTTTGCTACCCTTGTGGAATAAGGAGATAAAAAGGAAAGTTGAATTATTCACAAAACTGTAAAATTGTATTTAGTGCAAAGCTCAACTTTGGACTGAGATTTTACCTTTTAAAAGGTAGAACTAAATATTCTGGGCAAATGAATCAACAGTGGACAGAAAGGTCAGAGAGATTCAGGCTAAAGGACAGTCTGGGGTTGGGTGTGTGTTCTGATCCTCAGTGAGGACACAGGGAAAGGAAAATGATAGGTTTTTCCGCCCCTGGGCTTTTTTAGTTCCCAGCAGGGCACCTGTAAGCTTTTTATAAGCCTAACAGGGAGGTCCAGACATTTTAAAAAGCCAACCAGAAGCACACCGATTAAGAGGTCTGCCCCGGAGCTGTCCTGGGGATGTTGAAACTGCCTCCGTGAAAACCAAGAACCGTGCCAAATGCTTACTTGCCTCGAGTCAGACAAGCAGCCTGGAAAACTTCGCTTGATAAAATCTAATCATTATTTTTCTTCCCTGGATACTCTTGGGCAACTTCAAGACTGCTTGCAGAAACGGATTTCAATGCATACAGATAAACACCTATAGACGTAAGTGCCCACAGATAAACACCCACATGCAGATATAAATACACAGATACTCCCAAAGAGTGTTTCCTACTTTGGAGGTGTTATCAATGATTTTATAGATATTACTCATTTTATTCTTCCTCCAACAATGAAAAGAGAATGATTATTATATTACTTTGACACAAAAAGAAACTGAGGCTGAGTGGTCAAACAACTTGTCCAGGTGCCCAGGGCTGGGGAGAGGAAGGGCCTTTCTCCACACTGGACCCTTGTGTAGGGAGTTAGGGTGGGTGGAGGCACTTCAGCGGCCCCCTTCCCCTGTCCCCAACACTCTCTCTTCAGCTCTTTTTGTCTCCGCAGCATTATTAGCAAGAACCATAGGAAATCATCCCAACGTAATTGTGTGAAACGGGGCAGCAGCTTTGGACAGAGCTGGTGTGTGTTTGTGTGTGTGTGTCTGTGTGTATGTGTGGGTGTGTCTGTGTGTGCGTGTCTGTCTGTGTGTGTCTGTGTGTGTCTGTGTGTCTGGCTGTATGTGCATCTGTAGGTGCATGTCCGTGTGTCTGTCTGTGCGTGTCCCTGTATGTGTCTGTGTGTGCACTCACACTAACATGTTTTGTTGAATTGGATTTAGAGATAATCTCGTCTGACACCTGCATATCACAGATGGGGATCTAGCAGCTCAGAGAGTGACTTGCCCAGGGGCTCTTGGATCAGGTCTAGAATGGCCCTGGTGGCTGATGCTGGAGGAGAGGGTGGGGGCTGCCCAGCTGGCTAACTCCTCCCCAGCAGCTCTCCACTTCAGATTGACACTGCCCTAAGATGAGGTGCTGATACCTTTTTCTAAGGCGAATTGACATGGATTTTGCATCATCTCCTGTCGTTCAGAAAGATGCTCTCTGCATTGCTTTGACGGATCCTTGCCTCCCAGAGCCCCAAGTCTCCTGAGAAAGCTGGGAAGGTCCCGAAAGCCTTCTTTCCACCCCACCCAGGCGGGTCCACTCCAAGGGCCCTCCCAGAGCCCTCCCTTAAGGGACCAGGGCTTACCTGACCTCCTCACTTAGCCTTTGCCTCCCTCACAGAAATGAAACTTGGACTTATTAATATACATTTTTGTTCTGTAAACATTAAAAAAAATTACTAGAAATAAAAATATGACAACCACCCATATACCTTCAACTCAGATTTATTGTCTTTTTTTAAGTAAATAAAACATGATAAATATAATTGTTTATATTCCTTCTATATTTCTCTCAGTCCCAGTCTTTCTTTCAGAGGCAAGAACTCTGGTGAAGTTTGTTACTGTTCTACACTTATTTCACAGTTTTGTTATATATTCATATGCACACAAAATATAAACTTAAAAGACATAAGCTCATGCTGTATATAAATTAGATTTTGTATTTCATATAAATATAATTTCTGTATGACTCTTAAGTATAGAAAATTGGATTTATGTACTATATGAACTTAAAGCTTAAATTAAATATTTTAATTAGTTTAATCAAAATTAGATTATATACTTATGTAAATATAAACTGACATTTATCTACTATATGTAAATACCATACAACTTAAAATTTGTTTCATATGTATGCAAATTAAGATTTACAAAATTGGCCTTAAACCTTTCACAGCATAGTGTGACTTGTCTTTTAGTCAACACTCTATGTATTTATTTCTATTCCTTTCAATGCATTTGAGTCCCTTCTTTCATTTAAACTGCTGGGGAGCTTTTTATTGTATGTGGATGTCACAATTAATTAATGATTGTTCTGTGGGTAGAGAAGTACAGCTGTTTGAAATTTCTCAGATGATGCATGATGCTGCCACGCTTGCTCCTGTGGATGTCTCTTTGCGTCCACTTGAGAATGACTTTCGGACAGTTCCCAAAACGCCTGTCAAATTATTCTCCTAGGAGGTGCGCACCTCACACCCGCAGGGCAGGAGACTCTGCCTCCCAGTGTCCCTGCAGGCACCAGGCCGTGTCAGTCCTGAACTTTGTTGTCAACTGGAGGAAAGTGAAATGGTATCTCTTTGGTGTTTTATTTGAATCTTCCCCACTATTCATGACCTTGACACGCTTTTCATATGTATATTTTCCCTCTGGGCTTCCTCTTATGTGAAATGCCTTTTCATAGCTTTTGTCTATTTTTTCTCAAGGGTTATTTATCTTCTCTTTGTTAATTTGTAAAGGTTATTTTAGATTCAGGTTTCTAATCCTTTGTTGGATATGAGCATTTGCATAGCTTCTCTTGGTCTGTGACTTGTCTTTGAATTTTGTTCATAATACCTTTTATTATGTATAATTTAAAAATTTTCATGTAGCAAAATTTATTGGCTATTAACCTTATGTATTTTTGTCTTGCTTAAGAAATCCATCACCTGCCTCTGACTTCTGACATTGCTTCATTTGAAAGGTGGCATCTATTCTTGGGAAAGGAAAGAGGCTTTACTATTGCTTTCTTTTAAATTCTTAATTATAGCTATAATCTGAGAGATTAGATAAATTCAGGTTTATGGCTAATGATTACAGGGACTTTTTTTTTTAACCATAGATTGTAGGGTGGTATTGAAAGGTATGAGTTCCGACTGCCTGGGTTTGAGTCACTCACTTTGGGCAAGTTCTTAATACTTAAACTTACTTGGGGGTGATACTCTAGTCTAGTACCTGCCTTGTAGCGTTATTGTAGAGATTAAACTACTTTCTATATGCAGAGCTCTTACAACAGTCTTTGGTACATCATAAAAGCAAGATGTGTCTACTGTTGTTGTTGCCAGCATTCTTTCATCATGACTAGTACTCGACTTGTCACCAGACTGGATTTCTAGGGAATACCTAGAGTCCTTTGACCTCCACGAGCTTCCTTTCCTATGGTGAGGTCACCTGGGTCTTCTCAGCCAGATGTCACCTTAGGATGCTTAGAGTCTGGTCAGGAATTAGAACGCTAATGGTAAAATTATTACATCTGGTTCCTCAGTTTGCTCAGATCGTACATTTTATCTCATGCATCTTTCAGAAAAAGTAGAGAATTAGGGCGGCGTCTGTGGCTCAGTGAGTAGGGCGCCGGCCCCATATACCGAAGGTGGCGGGTTCAAACACGGCCCCAGCCAAACTGCAACAAAAGAATTGCTGGGCCTTGTGTCAGGTGCCTGTAGTCCCAGCTTCTCCGGAGGCTGAGGCAAGAGAATCGCCTAAGCCCACGATTTGGAGGTTGCTGTGAGCTGTGTGACGCCACGGCACTCTACCGAGGGCAATGAAGTGAGACTCAGTCTCTATATAAAAAAAAAAAAAGAAAGAAAAAGTAGAGAATTAAAGTTTCAAGGGGTCAAGCAGAATTCAGAGAGAGTCATTATCCTTTCAGCTCTCCGGAGGGACACTGATGACGCACGAGGACTTCGTTGTCTGCTTTTTGTGGCTGTCTCCTCAGTGTCCCTTTTCCTTCTTCTGGTTTATTCTCCTCTCATTCCTGTGCTCCTTGGGCAGGCTGCTAATCAAAGCATCGCCTCTGACTTTCCTGCCCACTGGGTGGACAGGTCACCCGGAGTGGATTACCCCTCCGGCTGTACTAATAATTTTAAGAGGTGGGCATGTGATCCAAGATAGGTCAATTGGAAACCTTTCTCTGGGTTTTTTATTTTTTTCTTTTTTAAACTTGAAAAGTCTTTTCTTGCCTGAGGGCAAGCTGGGAAGATGAGTCTGAGGTGCCGGCTAAATTGTTTAATTGTCAGCCTCAGATTCTCAGTCCTTGGGAGGAGGGTTGGTCAGAAACTGTGGCCCCCTTGCTCACTATTTTATATCTTTCACCAGATAGCTCAGACATCAGCGGATACAAACAGCTGAAGGACGTGGTGCTTTACCTCCAGAAGGCTTGCAGGCCTCGTGCTGACCACCATGCTTTGCTGCTGTGCCCTTTGCACTGTCCTGGGTCTTCAGCCCACGGCCTCAATGCCTGGTGCTCCTCCAGAGCACCTGGCTGACCAGACTTGGATTTGCTCTCTGGGCTCTGACCTGACATCCCTCCCACTACACACTTCTGGTGTCCACCCTTCCACCGTCCGTTCCACCCAGGGGTAACTGCAGAGAGAAGAGTCTTTGTGCGACTTGCTTCAGGTTCTTCTGGAGTGACCAGTTGGTTTACCCCACTCCCACCCCATCCTCAGTGGGGGAGGAGAAGTGTCGGGTCAAATCCAGCTCCTGCTCTTTATTTGTGATTGTGGATGCTGCATTTGTGGTCTATGAAGGATGACTGCAGGAAAGGAGAAAGGCACTGGTAAGTAGGATTCATGGAAAATATTTTTGTACCATGTTCCTTATAATCCAGTGCTTCTCAAACTTTAGTATGCATCAGAATCACCAGAATCCCAGAATTTGGTTCAGCAGGTCTGAGGCACAGCCTGAGAATCTGGATTTCTAACAAGTTCCTGGGTGATGGTGAAGCAGCTGGTCTGGGACCACACTACAAGGCCCTGCTCTAGTCATGTTCTCATGGAACACAGGTGCCCCTGTCAGGATCTCATTGGCTCAGGGTTAAGGGTAAGTATATGTGTTAAAGGTTTGTTGCACACATAAACAGATGATAAAAAGAAACTTAACACAGGAAACGAGGAGTCGATGAAATTGTTGGAAGGGCTGGAGGAGGGTGCAAGGCTTGGCCTTCAGGGATGACTCCTGGGATGAGGTGGCCACATTGGCTAGTGCCCCAGTGAAGGACCTGGCATCAGAAGGCCACTGCCAGTTCTGATGCCCAACCACACCACTGCTGCTGCCTGGGCACCGCCACCATGCAGCAACCATGCTGTACTCGTGGAGTGGCAGCCCCATCTCTGTGACTCTGTGGCCAGCAGAAAAGGTCAGCCTCTCTCTGCCGTCTGAATACTGCACCTTTGCCTTCGGAATAGAACCAAGGAGGCTGGGATTTTTGTTTGTTTGTTTGTTTAATCACAGTAGGAATAACTTAGAGAGTGGTAGTTGAGTTGGGAGAAGTGAGTGACACAGTAGAAACCCGGTTTCTGGAGCAGGGAAGGGGCTTCAGGGAGAAGTCGTCAGCACATGAATGCTTCTGCTATTCCAGCAGACACTGGCCACTGGTTCTCTCTGGGCCTTTGCTTTCATTTAAACAGTGAAAGTCACTTCTGCATCACGATTTAAAAAAGGAAAAATATTAATTTAACTAAGTATGCTTGATCACTGTAGGAATAATAACCACTATAAGAATGTTTGCAACGACTTTTATACTTCTATGCATTTTCTTCATTTATTGCAGAAGATTATATGTGACATTTTGCACATATAATTATTTGTCATGGAAGGCTGTCCTGTGCTCTGTGGGCTGTTGAGTTCCTGGCCTCTGCCCACTGGGTGACAGGTGCATCCCCTCGAAGCTGTGAAAACCAAAATTGCCTCCGCACATTGCCAGATGAACCCTGCAGGGCAAAATCACTCACCGTCAAGAATCACTGATACTTTCAATCTATATGCGTATTTATTCATACATAAGACCACTGACTGCAGGCTTTTTAAAATCAAATGTTCAACCACAAATGAAGGCACAACTATATGATTAAAGTGCTGCTATGCAGTTACAAAGTATGTGTAATCATGTATCAAAATATAAGTAGTATGTTATATTTTAAAAAGGTATATGGATTTCAATCTAATTCTAGTTATGTAAAATAAAGGTGGATGTGTGTACGAGTCCATTCTAATCCAAGGAAAATAAACCAATATTATAAAACTATGACTATTTCTGAATAACAGGATTATCAGTAAATTTAATTTTCTTTTTAAAAATTTTTTTCTATGTGTCCACTTTTATAAACAAACTTGTACGTAATATATACACATGAGCAACTACTGTCATCACTGTGAAGGGAGGGAGAGAGGTATGTAACACTTGGAGAACATCTGTTCCTTTTCAGGCGCAGTGTCAGATGCCACCTAATCTTCCTTTGCTTGAAGGCACCATGCGATGGCACCAGAATGGGCTAGAGAGGCAGGCAGAGCTGGGTCCAAGCCCTGGCCTCCAGGACCTGCCTGCCATTGGGTAAGTTATTTAATCTTTGGAAGTTTATGTTTCTTCCCCTGTAAGTGGGAGCCAAGCTCTCAGGGCAGCTGCAAAGATTAACAGAGGTGACTTACAGCACGCACCTGTTACGAGCGCTTGTCATGCAGAAGCTTCCACGGGTGGGACGTGCCTTCTTTCTTCTCCAACAACCAGTCCCAGTCTTGTGGTCGGTGACTGGCACATTGTCACATCCAGGCCTCCTTTCCTATCTTCCTGAGAAAGAGACAGTTGTCCAAAAAAAGACTGTGTCTTTAAGGGCAAGGGAGAAAGTGAGTAAACCAAACTCCCAGCACTTCTCAGTAATTGGGTTTTTCCCTCTTTGACAGGGCTGCTAACAGGCCCTTTAGCAAGACAGAAGCTAATTATTTTCCAGGAATAGAAGAAAATGTGTCATTTGGTTGTTCTGGCTTTTCCCAATGTGATAAATCACAGCCACGGAATCCCAGCTTTATTTGATTTCATAAAGATTTTAAAGAAAGAAGAAAGTTTTCCTCGTCTTTATTGAGAACTGCTAGTTGTTTTATCTGGGGTTCTTAATCAGATGTGACCCACTCACACTGCAGGTCCCTCCTGGCACTTCAGGCTCGGCTATCTGCCTTCGTGCTTGCCCATCTCAACTCCCCACTGGCTTGTTGGATCCCATCACCTTCTGCCTTCTCCCCTTGGGGTCCTAATCCCTAGATTCATTGATTGTTGATCCTCAAAGGAGGCTTTCTTTACTGTGACAGTTCATTCAGACATTTGAATTTGCTCACCTGACTTTGACCCTTACACTGTCACCTGGAATAATCTTGCAGTCTCATGCTGGCCCCCACACAGCTGTGGTTGGGAGGGTCCCTGCCCTCCCTCGTTGCCCTCCCTCCTTGCCATTCTTACCTCATATCAAGTCTACACTGCCTGTGCCTGTGAGGCTTCCCCACCAGGTGAGAAGCTCCAGACAATCAGCCTGCAGCAGCAAAACAGAATGGTGTAGGTTAAATCTCAGGGGTGAATTTTACTTATTTTATAAAAGCCAGAAAGCTCTTGCTTGAGAACATCTGTGCAAACAGGATTTGACTTCATCTCTCCCTCTGGCTTACATTTGAATTTGTCTCGTTTCCGGAAGGTGTGGCTCCTTTTTAAAAATTATGATTTCACAATGATTCTAAATTACATGCCTGAAATGAAAGCCCTGACAACCTCTGACAAGAGAGAGGTAATGGCACATAATAGGAATGTTTAACAAGCTAGGATTTTTCAGTTGGAAGGAACAACGTGGAGAGATTGGTTTGACTGGTCTGTTGTTATGTAAAATAGCAATCTGGGGAGAGGGAGCTGAAGGGTGCCTGGCTGGACCCCTTTACCATGAGCATGCCTTACCCTCCCGAGTGCAACAGAAAGCCAGAAACAGGTGACTTCGGACTAGAACGTGAGGTTCAGAGAAACTAAATCCCCTTGCCTTGAGTTCCCCAGTTGCTGAGTAATAAGAGGGCTGGACCCCAAGTGTCATCTCCTTTGGAAGTCCTTTTGACTTCCCCTAGACCTGAATGTCGTTGCCTATAAGGCATTATTTTCTTTGTTTAGAAGCAGATATGCAAGTCTCCTTTGCATGTGTTTATATTGCATTGGAAGCCAGCTCCCCCTTCCCAGCCAGTATGGTTTCCTTTTCTTTCTACAACTTGCTGAGGTATAATTGACAAAAATTGAAAGTGTACAACTGGGTATTTTGATATACATATACATTGTGAAGAACCATCATGCTAAATAACCTACCTGTCACGTCACATGGTTACCATTTTCTTTCTCTTTTCTTTATTTGGTGAGAACTCTTAAGATCTACAGTCCTAGAAGATTTCAAGTATAGAGTACATATTATTAACTATGATCAACATGCTGTACCTTATATCTTGAGAGTTTATTCATCCTGCCTAACTAAAACTTGGTATATCCCGACCTCCTTTCCTGTCTTCCTGAGAGCATCTTCTCATTTTTCTCTTCTTTCATCCCTTGGCAAACACCATTCCACTCCTGCTCCTATGAGTTTGCCTATTTTATTTAGATGGCACCCGTCAGTGAGATCATGCAGTATTCATCTTTCTGCATCTGGTTTGTTTTCACATGCCCTAATGTCCTCCAGGTTCCTATATAATTGTAATGCCTTGTGATTCCAGCTCTCCATGTGGTTGGAAGTGTGTGGGCCAAAGAATTCCTCCTTCATGCTGGAAGGAATTAAATTAATCCCTACTTGGAGAGATTTAGAGGAAACTGAACTTATTAAGACTAATGTATATGTACTAATACATATAGAGTCTAATCAAATTAGTCCTGCGAGAGGCTTCATGCTGGGAAACAGCGCCCCCTACTCTGCAGTACGCTAACTTCAAGTGCAAGCTTGGATGTCACTGTATTTTTGTGATATCCTTATGCTACTCTCTGAATGCAGGACCTCTCCTCTCTTCTGGTTCCGCCAGTCTTCTATAGGTGGCGCCTTCACACTCTCTGTCTTCTGCTCCCTCCAGCTAACTAGCCAGGTTTAGAATTATCTCATAAATTAATTCATTCCAGAGATGTCAATGACCAGTAATAGCTTTATTTTTTACTTTTTGCTAGAAATTTTTGTATTTCAGCAGGGATAGTTTTAGGACTACAAAGCTCGGATAGAGTAGTTCTCAACTGTGACTGTGCTAAATTCTCTGGAGAGCTGCAGCAAACTACTGGAGCCTGGGGTCCCCACCCCCAGATATTCTAATTAAATTAGTCCTGCAAGGGGCTGGGGCAAATAGTGGTTTTTCAAAAGCTCTCCAGGTAATTCTAAAGTATAGCTATTATTGAAAACTTCTGCCTAACTATGAATGAGGACATCCCAAAAGATTCTAGCCAACTATGACTTCCAGAAAGATTGCTGCAGCTTAGCAAAGAACTTCTGTTCTTTCCTAAGGCCGAGTGCAAGAATATCTTTCTACAGCATCTCTGGGTGGAGGCTAAGCAAGTCTCAGAAGAAGCTAGACATCAGCCCTTGACCTTGGGGTCAAGAAAACCATCTGGGACCAAACATTTTCAGTCGGCCTTATCCTGTATAGTCTTAGAAAGTTCAGTTTCCTCTAAATCTCTCCAAGTAGAGATCATTAAACCAGAGGTATAAGCTGTTCGTACCTGGGCCAGGTTTTATCCCCCAATGGGATTTGTTCATTCTGCACATTATTTCCTGATTGAATTGAAAACTGAGAGAATCTCCATAAAATACAGATTTCTATCTTTTCTTTAAAACAATCAGCATTGGCCATTTGCACTGAATTTTAGGGTGGCTACTTCTGGCCATAGCTGTGTTCTCATTTCCTGCAGTGACCTGTTTCCCAGAACCTGGGTGCTATGCTTCCCCCCATTTAAGTTACCTATCCAGCCTTTCAGCAGTTGCACCATGACTGGCTGAAATGAAAACAATAGCGACTATGGAATACCTCCAAAGCATCTCATGCTTTGTGTCTAATTCTTAGACTTCTCCTGAGGCTGGACATTTTATTATTTCACAGTCTGAGGGAACTTAGGTCCAAAACAGAAATGTTTTCCCCAGGGCCCTGCACGGTAAGTATCAGATGTGAGAGTCCAACTCAGATTGGTCTGGTTTTGAGCCTCACTCTCTTTCCACCTAAACCCGCATAGAACATTGAGGATAATCTTTCAGAGGCCTCTTTGGCCAATGGCGCCAGTTTATGTATTTCTGACCAGGGGTCTCGCACAAACCTCCCAGGACATCAGCTGCTTTGTGACTTTCTGTAGGAGCTGGTCTGGGGCAGCCCCATGACTCTCTGAGACATTAAAGTACTGATGATGGCTGACAGCAGGTGCTTCCCTATCCTCACCAACAAGGTGGTTTTGTTTGCTCCCTAATCTGCATTTCTAGAAGCATCAACAGAAGCACTTTCTTTAACTGAACACCTGCTGTGTATCTGATGCTATCAGGCATTTTATACATGTGGTTTTATTTTAATCCACGTAACAATCCATTTAATCTTTATAATTTTGTA
The DNA here is from genome assembly GCA_963573935.1 of Arctocebus calabarensis. Taxonomy (NCBI): domain Eukaryota; kingdom Metazoa; phylum Chordata; class Mammalia; order Primates; family Lorisidae; genus Arctocebus; species Arctocebus calabarensis. The sequence continues at coordinate 4,861 of CAUYON010147853.1, read as the reverse complement.
GCTGAAACAGAATCTCTGAGAGGTTGAGAAAATTGCAAAATATCATACATTTACTAGACAATATGTCTTCAAGCATGTCTACTAGTGGTTCATTGGTAGCCGGTTGTCATCCTTACGTAGAATAAAATAGCTCAAGTTGAATATTATTTTTAAAATTTTGAAAGTAGTATGTTTACTATCGAATTTTAGTAAACTCAACAAAACCAAAGAAGAAGAGAAAGGAACTCCACCTTCCAGGGGTGCTGCACCATTCTGGGGTATTTTCCTATAGTTTGTGTGTAAAACATATAAAATATATGTACTTCAAAAATATCTAAAGTATTTAATAACTGAAAAATTCTTGAATGTTGGCAGCAACGTATTAATATTCCACTCAAAAGGAAAATTTAGTGAATCAGAGCTGAATGCACCAACTCTTTACTGAATATTTACTGTGTGTTAGGACTGACGTTTTTGAGATAAAAATAACCCCAAGGGAACACACGGGGTGTGATTGTGTGTGAAATAGACAAATCAATGCAAAATTATAATGAGGTATGATAAATGTTTTGATAATGATAAGTCCTGAGAGTTTTGGAAGTCAGAGGAGACAACCGTTCACTACACACAGGGGGAAAAAAAAAAAGCAGTGGATGTCTTCCTTCCTGGGAGCAGGTATGTGAGCCGGGTATTGCAGCCAGAGAGGAAGATACCCAGGTAAATAGGTGTTTGTGTTGGGGGGGTATCCCAGGGAGAAGGACGGCATGTACAAGACTGCGGGGTCTGAGGTAATTATTTCCGAATGCAGTGCTCTGACCTCCAGTTTGTCCAGGAAAAATAGCACATTGGATACTTTTTCTCAGTATGCCAATAGAAACCGCAAGTTACAGACTCATCGACATAATGACTCTCTTTTCTACCTGTCCCACGGAGTCACTTATAATTCTAGGCTCATTCTTCTGGGGGAAAGTTATTGAGTCTTTGCTGTATCCAGTGGGAAATGTATTTTTTTACCCATGGCAGAAAATCTGTTTAATCATTTGCACATAATAGACTATATGCTAGTGCAGAGCTTGGAGGGGATGCAAAAAAGGCAGAGGGGTCACCTGCCACGGGTGCAGGTGATGAAGGCAGCAGGCAGGACTTCTCCTGGGGAAAGAATGTAGATGCCAGTGTGCCCAGATAGGGTGAAATCTCCCCCGCTCCCAACTGCCGAGGGAGTTATCACAGAGGTCGTGTAAGGCAGGCACACATCTTGCTTAATGAAACATTGAAAAGGGCAAAGTCCCTGTCCCAGTTTTCTCTAAAGATGAATAGAGAAAGAACCAAAGTTATCTTTATCTGACCAGATCAGTTAAAAAAATCATGAAGTCACTAAAAAAAACTCTTTGGTACATGGAAATTTCATGTGTCCATGCAGGTAGTAATACTTCTTTTCCACTTTTGCTCCTGCCTCATTGCACTGAGCCTAGAAGCCTCCTCGTTAAAAATGCATGTGAACAGAGTAATTGATGAGTGCAGTAGCCACTTACAGCACAACTTAGCCTGTGTGTTTTGCATAGGTGTGATACCATTTTCTCAGCAACGCACTTGGGGTGGAGATATGCAAAGGAGAAGGCTTAGAGAGAGCCTGCCAGAGGCAGAGCAGAGATTGAACTCCAAATACCTTTCCCTGCGCCACTCTGCTTGCTAAACTACACGGATCTGGGGTACAATTGCTGTTTTTTAATAACATCAAGTTTCTTTTTTAGAAAGAAGAGAAAAGTGGTATTGGAAAGGCAACTAGGAGTTTCTGCCACATTCGTATCTAATGAGTGTCCCTGTTTCCATTGTGCCCACCTAGTCTGTTCTCTGCCTGATAGCCAGAATGGGGGCTGTCATGCTGTCTCTCTGTTCAAAGCCCTCTAATTTCTCCCACTGTGAGTGATATTCATGCCATCAATGTCCCCCCACCATCTCCCCCCTCCCTCTTTGCCTCCGTCACTCGGCTGCAGCTCTCTGGCCATCTCGCTATTTGTCAAGCACACAGGCAAGTTTCAGCTTTAGGGCCTGGGAAGGGTGCCTTTCCTTTCCTTGAGGCATTGTTACCCCAAATATCTGCATGCAATAATTTCCTCAATACTTTTATTTATTATTTTTTAAATTTTTGATTATTATGGGTGCATAATAGTTGGAGATCTATGAAGGGTACATGTGATGTTTTGATACAGGCACCCAATGTGAATTAATTAAGTCAGGGTATCCATCGCCTCAGGCATTGATCATTTATCCGTGTTAGGAACATTCCAATTCCACTCTTTTAGTTATTTGAAAGTGTACCCTAACTTATTGTTGACTATAGTTTTGCTGTGTTATTGAATTTTGTTCATTCTAAGTATAATTTTTGTACTTATTAACCACCTCCATTTTATACCTCCCTTTTTCTCCCCTCCTTGGCCTCTGAAAACTATCATGCTTCTCTCTCTTCATGACAGCTATTGACAGCTCCTACAGGTTTGTCTTTCTGTATAGGCTGATCTTATTTAACATGCTGTTCTCTAGTTCCATCCTGCAAATGGCAGGATTTCATTCTTTTTCATAGTTATTTAATAATCCATTGTGTATATGTATCACAATTTTTTATCTTTTTTTAAAAACAGGCAATTTTGTGTGTTTTTGTTTATCTTTTTTATCTTGGAATATTAATTGAAGGAGTACAGTGTTTTTGATACTTGGATATATGGACACCTGGTGTAATGCTTAAGTCAGAGCTTTTGGTGTCCCCATCACCAGAAGAATGTTCATGGTACCCAGCAGGTAAGTTCTCATCCCACAACACCCTTCCACTTTACCCCCCTCTTGTTTCTCATATTTTTTATGCCCCTATGGAGCCATCTATTAACTCCCGCTTATCAGTGAGAACATCTGGTGTTTGATTTTCTATTCCTTAGATACGTCTCTTAGGATAATAGTCTACAGTTCCATCCAAGTTGCTGCAAATGGCATTATTTCATTCATTTCTGTTATGGCTATTCCTCCATGGTGTACTTCTTTATCTACTCTTGAATTGAAGGGCATTAAAGGTGATCCCACTCCTTTGCAATTGCGAACTATGCTATGAGAAATGTTCAAGTGCAGGTGTCTTTTTCAGAAAGTGACTTCATTTCCTTTGGGTAGATACCCAGCCATGGGATTGCGAGATCAAATAGTAGGTCTACATTTATTTCTTTGCGAAAACTCCCAACTATTTTTCCATAAGGTTGTACTAATTTATAGTTCCACCCACATTGTATAAGCAGTCCTTTCTCTCGACATCCATCCAGCATCTATTGTTTTTTGAATTTTTTTTGGCCGGAGCTGGGTTTAAACCTGCCACCTCCAGCATATGGGGCCAGCACCCTACTGCTTTGAGCCACAGGCACTGCCCCTGTTTTTGGACTTTTTAGTAATAGCATAAGGTAGAATCTAATTATAATTTTAATTTGTATTTCCCTGATGATTAGTGATGCTGAGCATTTCTTCATATGTTTCTTGGTCATCTATCTTTTTGCTAAAATCTTCTTTTTTATTATTTCAGGTTAATATGAGTGTACAAATGAGTAGGTTACATAGTTTGCCTTTTTAAGGTTAAAGACTGAGTTGTAGTTGTGTCCTTCACCCAGGAGTGAAAACTTCTTCCCTTCAGGGTTTTGCCCATTTTTTGATGGGGTTTTTTATTTTTTCCTATTTAGTTATTGGATCTTCTTGTATATGTATACTCCAGTTGTTAATCCCTTTTGGATGGGTAGTTTGAAAACATTTTCTCCCATTCTGTGGATTGTCTCTTCCTTTTGTAGACTCTTTCATTGGCTTTGCAGAAGTTTTTTAGCTTGATATGATCCCACTTGTCTAATTTTACTTTGACTATCTGTGCTTTATTTATCTGTGTATTATTTAAGAAGTCTTTGCCCAGATAAAGATCCTGAAGCATCCCCCAATTTTCTCTGAAGTAGTTTCAGAGTTTTAGGTCTTAGGGTTAAGTCTTTAATCCATTTTGATTTAATTTTTGTACATAGCAAGAGATAAGGTTCTAGTTTCATTTTTCTGCATATGGATATTCAGTTTTCTTAGCACCATTTGTTGAAGAGACTATCCTTTTCCTACTGTAAGTTCTTGACAATTTTGTCAAAGATACAGTTGTCAAGGATACGTTTGTCAAAGATGTGTAGGTTTATTTCTTTAATGCTGTCTGTTTTGCTCCATTGGCGTATGTGTCTGTTTTTATGCCAGTTCCATACTGATTTGGTTACTAGGCCTCTGTAGTATAATTTGAAGTCAGGTAATGGGATTCCTCCAGTTTTGTTCCTTTAGCTCAGAATGGCTTTGGCTATTCTGGGCCTTTTGTGGTTCCATACAAATTTTAGGATTGTTTTTTCTATTTCTGTGAAGGATGTCATTGATATTTTGATGGGGATTGTAGTGAACGTGTAGATGGCTTTGGATAGTAAGTATATTTTAACTATATTGGTTCTTTCACTCCATTAGCATAAAATATATTTCCATTTTGGTATCTTCTTTAATTTCTTTCATCATTGTTTTATATTTTTCATTGTATAAATCTCTCACTTTTGTTAAGTTGATTCCTAGATACTTTGTTTTATTTGCAGCTTTTGTAAAAGGGGTTACTTTTCAGATTGTTTACTTTTGGTATATAGAAATGGTACTGATTTTTGTATTTTGAAATATCACTGAATTTGTTTATCAGTTCTAATAATTTTTTGTATAGAGTCGTTAGGTTTCTCCAGATAGAAGATCGTATCATCAAAAAAAAATAATAATTTGAGTTCTTCTTTTTCCAATTACGATTCTATTTATTTCTTTCTCTTGTCTGATTTCTCTAGCTGGAACATACAGCACAATAGTA
>CAUYON010147850.1:0-13101 GCA_963573935.1 Arctocebus calabarensis | reverse complement strand
TTGGTTTTTAATAATTGGTTATTTTTTGTGGGTTTTTTGTGTTGTTATTTTATTTTTTTAAAAATGGTTGTTTTTTTTTTTTTTTTTTTTTTTTTTTTTTGTCTCTAAATGTGTAATTCCTATTTTCCTTACCCATCTTTTCCCCTCTATTTCATATAGTCCCCGGGTAGGCTGGGCGTAAATCCTCCTCATCCCCATTCCCTTATGTGCCAGCTCCTTTCTACAGTCATCTGTGTATTAGGACTCACGGTGAAGGTGTGTTCACGGCCCTCCCCCATTTTCCTTTGGGCAACATTTTAATGCAAACTCAAAACGGAAAAAATGAGCATGGTGTCATGCTCTCCGTGACTGTTTTACCATCACCGACCCTCAGTCCGCTTCAGAAAAGTATGAGTGCTCAGTTCTAAGAGATGACGCCAGGGGAAGTGGATGAAATCGTTATGCTGAAAGGGACTAGAATGGGGAGACTCTGGGTGGGAACAAAGCCAGGTGTGTGTTGGAGAATGTCTTACCTCTTGCTCCCGAGCACCCCTCGGGGCACTACTGGCAACACTGTTTCCAACTTTGAAGAATTGCTTTTTCTGGCTCCTCCAGGCGGAAACTGAGTCTGGAGCAGTTAAATACTTACAAGCAACAGTATTGCAGATTATAATGTTCCATTTATAATGTGGGCCACATGCAGATTATTTGAGGACTGTTTTGCTTATCTGTGATGTTGGCTATCAGGACAGGTATGCACAGACCTTTTTTTTTCTTATCAGCCTTCATTAGTGCTCATGTATTTAATGTGTGTTCTAACACAACTTTCACTGTCCCGATGTGTGGCAGAAAAGAAAAAGATTGGACACCCCTGAAGAGAAATAGTGATCAGTTTACCATTGATATAGTGAAAGGATTCAAAATGACCATGTGAATAAAGAAATAAAGAAAATAAAAACAAGTTTTTTTAAGTTACTAGTTATACCTGCTTATTTTTTAATTACTCTGCCATAATTTTTTATTATATGTTTAGCCACTTGATTGTGTATCTCCTCTCTCTGCTCCTATGATCTATATTTGAATTGTATGAAAGATGAGGCTAACTACATATATCTTTGAGCTCAGCCTTCTCAGAGAACTAGAATTATTAAACATGAAGAATCCCCCAAAGACTCCATTATGTGTAATTAACAGATAAACTGTCATCAGAATCAATAAAACGTGCTAAATGATTCAAACTTGTATATAATTAAGTGTCTGCTTTAGAGCTAGTGCTGTTAACTTTTATTTTTTTCCCCACATCTCCCATTTCTCACAAGAATAATTGTGGCAACCTTGTTAACCCTTTCTTTGCTTAATTGAATTAGATTTTCACATTAGTCATTTAAAGGCAAAGTTCACCTTTAGAAATGTGAAAAATATTTCAGACCTCGATCATCTGAAGACATCATTAGTTCTTCAGCAGAGAAACAGACTATGTAAGGAGGCTTTAACAAACTGCCCTAGAAACCCTGAACGGGGATAACCCAGGCATGGTGGTTTCTGGATAGTGCTGGATTTCATAGAGTCACACGAAAGTCTTAAAATCTTAGTTATCAACATTTTCCCCCTTTGGGCAGCCCATATCAGTATTTTAAAGAACTTGACCTCACACGGCACTTAGAATAAACTTTTCCATACCTATCTTTCTGTAATTGTCAATGAATAAATATATGAATGAGGCAATTAATAAAATAGTCAACATTGTAGTCTGCTGAAGGAAAGCCTTCTCTTCTTCATCTTTAGCTGGAAAAAAAACCCCAGACATTTTAAATAATAGATCTTTTGTAATAATTTCCATGTTTTAAATAAGTATTAGAATAAAAATCAGAAAAACAAAAAAAGTATTAGAAATTATCTACCGGTTGGCGGGGAAATAGAGATTTTAGAAATATGAGCGTCTGAGCGAATCACAGCGTCAAGCTTAGACAAGTCCTAGGATAATAGGTTTGTTACTATTAATGTGATTATGTTTTTTGCTTCATCGTACAGACTCCATGCACATAGAAGACGTCGAAGCCGTCCAGAAGCTTCAGGATGTCTTACACGAGGCCCTGCAGGATTACGAGGCGGGCCAGCACATGGAAGACCCTCGCCGGGCCGGCAAGATGCTGATGACGCTGCCGCTGCTGAGACAGACCTCCACCAAGGCCGTGCAGCACTTCTACAACATTAAACTGGAAGGCAAAGTCCCCATGCACAAACTTTTTTTGGAAATGCTAGAGGCCAAGGTCTGACTAAAAGCTTCCTGGGCCTTCCCATTCTGCACGTTGAAAAAGGGAAAATAAACCCAAGAGTGATAGCGAAGAAATTTAGAGTTTAGTTAACAACATCAAAAATCAACAAAGACTGCACTGATAATTTAGCAGCGAGACTACAAAGCAGCTTCCAGACTCCCCCATATCTTCCCGATCAAGTTTCTTTCTGTTTTCTCTCTCGGCTTCTTTTCCCAGCCCCCGCCCCACTTCTTCTTTTCCCCTTCCTCCTCATCCTCCTTCATTCCTTGGCTTCTTTCATTCCTGGCTCCCTCTCTCCTTCATTTTAATGCCTGCTTTTCTGCCTTCTTTCTTGCCTTCCTCCCCCTATTCGGCTCCTTGTGTTTCTCCACCCCCCCCCTTTTAGTTTTAAATAGCTTTGGTTGTAAATGTCTTTTTCTTTCTTCCCTTCCCTTCCTTCCCGGCCTTCTGCTGCTGAACTTTTCAAAGAGGTCTCTAACCCAAGAGAGAGAGAAGCCAGCCCTGCCAAAGGATGGAGATCCATGCTCTGGATACCAGTGAACTTATCGAGAACCAGAACGTCCCCGCTGACCAAGGAATCAAAGAGAGAACTGACGTCCCTAAAAGTACAGTGCAACCTACACGAATTGACTGAGTGCAGTATTAGATTTCACGGAGCAGCCTCTAATTAGACAACCTACGGACGCGGCATCGGCTGCTGCTTATCATTGCTTCTCCATCTAGATCAGTTACAGCCATTGGATTCCTTAATTGTTTTTTCAAGTCTTCCAGGTATTTGTTAGTTTAGCTACTATGTAACTTTTTCAGGGAATAGTTTAAGCTTTATTCATTCATGCAATACTAAAGAGAAATAAGAATACTGCAATTTTGTGCTGGCTTTGAACAATTATGAACAATAATGAAGGACAAATGAATCCTGAAGGAAGAATTTTTAAAAATGTTTTGTTTCTTCTTACAAATGGAGATTTTTTTGTACCAGCTTTACCACTTTTCAGCCATTTATTAATATGGGAATTTAACTTACTCAAGCAATAGTTGAAGGGAAGGTGCATATTATCACGGATGCAATTTATGTTGTGTGCCAGTCTGGTCCCAAACATCAATTTCTTAACATGAGCTCCAGTTTACCTAAATGTTCACTGACACAAAGGATTAGATTACCCCATAGTGACTCTGAGCAGTCACACACATGAACTCTGCATGTGGCGCACAGATCCACGCCACCGTCAGGAATGCACCTCTCTAGCTGGGAGGCAGTCGCCATAGATTTCTAGCTGCCATGGTAGTTAGGAATGAGATACTGCCTGTTTGCAAAGTCACAGACCTTGTCTCAGAAGGAGCTGTGAGCCAGTATTCATTTAAGAGGCAATAAGGCAAGTGCCAGAATTTAAAAAAAAAAAAAAAAAGTCATCAAAGACAACAGATGCCTGACCAAATTCTAAAACCTAATCCGTACGAGTATACTCACCTAGGAATGTTTGTTTAAATTAATCTGCAGTTTTTACCAAGAGCTAAGCCAATATATGTGCTTTTCAACCAGTATTGTCACAGCATGAAAGTCAGTCAGGTTCCCGACTGTTCAGAGGTGTAATCTAATGAAGAAATCAATTAGATGCCCCCCGAAATCTACAGTCGCTGAATAACCAATAAACAGTAACCTCCATCAAATGCTATACCAATGGACCAGTGTTAGTAGCTGCTCCCTGTACTATGTGAACAGTCTTATTCTATGTACACAGATGTAATTAAAATTGTAATCCTAACAAACAAAAGAAATGTAGTTCAGCTTTTCAATGTTTCATGTTTGCTGTGCTTTTCTGAATTTTATGTTGCATTCAAAGACTGTCGTCTTGTTCTCGTGGTGTTTGGATTCTTGTGGTGTGTGCTTTTAGACACAGGGTAGAATTAGAGACAATATTGGATGTACAATTCCTCAGGAGACTACAGTAGTATATTCTATTCCTTACCAGTAATAAGGTTCTTCCTAATAATAATTAAGAGATTGAAACTCCAGACAAGTATTCATTATAAACAGACACACATCAAAGTCATAATAATATTTTCAAAACAAGGAATAATTTCTCTAATGGTTTATTATAGAATACCAATGTATAGCTTAGAAATAAAACTTTGAATATTTCAAGAATATAGATAAGTCTAATTTTTAAATGCTGTATATATGGCTTTCACTCAATCATCTCTCAGACGTTGTTATTAACTCGCTCTCTGTGTTGTTGCAAAACTTTTTGGTGCGGACTCGTTTCCAAAACTATTGCTACTTTGTGTGCTTTAAACAAAATACCTTGGGTTGATGTTTCCTCAGCCCAGTGCTAGGAATACTGTGTATCTATCATTAGCTATATGGGATTATATTGTAGATTGTGGTTTCTCAGTAGAGAAGTGACTGTAGTGTGATTCTAGATAAATCATCATTAGCAATTCATTCAGATGGTCAATAACTTGAAATTTATAGCTGTGATAGGAGTTCAGAAATTGGCACATCCCTTTAAAAATAACAACAGAAAATACAACTCCTGGGAAAAAAAGGTGCTGATTCTATAAGATTATTTATAATGTAAGTGTTTAAAAAGATTATTTTCCAGAACGTTTGTGCAGGGTTTAAGTTGCTACTATTCAACTACACTACATATAAATGATGAAATATATGCAAATAAAGACATTGTTTTCACTGTATCACATTAAAGTACTTGGACTTCAGAACTAAGAGCCAAGCAACTGAAAACATGATAGGGAGATTATATTGAAAGAAGGCGATACACTTTATAGTTTTCAGTTTGAATGCTGTCAGCATTACAAATGAATAAGCATCTCACAATAGGAAATAAAGCTAAAACGTAGATCTCAATGAACTGCACGGGCTTTAGGGTAAATGCTCATCTTAAACCTCACTCGAGGGAAGTTTTTTCAAGTTTCAAGCAAGACCATTTACTTAATGTGAAGTTTTGGAAAGTTATAACGGGGTATGTTTTAGCCATATGATTTTTAATTTTTAATTTTGCTTCTTTTAGGTTTGTTCTTATTTAAAGCAATATGATTGTGTGACTCCTTGTAGTTACACTTGTGTTTCAATCAGATCAGATTGTTGTATTTATTCCACTATTTTGCATTTAAATGATAACATAAAAGATATAAAAAATTTAAAACTGCTATTTTTCTTATAGAAGAGAAAATGGGTGTTGGTGATTGTATTTTAATTATTTAAGCGTCTCTGTTTACCTGCCTAGGAAAACATTTTATGGCAGTCTTATGTGCAAAGATCGTAAAAGGACAAAAAAAAATTTAAACTGCTTATAATAATCCAGGAGTTGCATTATAGCCAGTAGTAAAAATAATAATGATAATAATACTAATAAAACCATGTCTATAGCTGTAGATGGGCTTCACATCTGTAAAGCAATCAATTGTATATTTTTGTGATGTGTACCATACTGTGTGCTCCAGCAAATGTCCATTTGTGTAAATGTATTTATTTTATATTGTATATATTGTTAAATGCAAAAAGGAGATATGATTCTGTAACTCCAATCAGTTCAGATGTGTAACTCAAATTATTATGCCTTTCAGGATGACGGTAGAGCAATATTAAACAAGCTTCCACTTTTGACCGCTCTTTTGTATTGCGTTTCTTTTTTTGTCCCCACACACACACACACACACAATAGAATCCAATCAATAAACAGTGGCCTTTGTTGCTTCCATTGAAAGAGTATCTCTGAGTACCTGTTCCCTAAAAATAAAGTAGGAGTTTAAATAAGAGCTATATAAAGGCTTGTCAGAATGAATTCTAGGGTGCCAAGAGACATTTTGCATATTTAAGAGTATGCAAAGTGTCTCATGGCACATTAGAATTCATTCTGACAAGCCTTTATATAGCTCTTATTTAATCTTAAAGCGTCTCCACATCATCCTGCATTACTCAAAATCATCGCCTCTATGTCAATGTCATAACAGAAAACTTTCCCCCTATTTTAAGATCATATTAAAACCTGCTAGAGATACCTATTATTTCCCTCTATCAACAATTAAATCCTGCGCTTGCACGGAGCTGGTCAGCAAGCTGCAGGCTGTGGAGCGGGTGGGGCTCCGCCCGGATTTCCTGAATGGGGAGTCAGCAGAGCGAGATCAGTGTGAGTTGGGAGGGGTGCTGTCCCCCAGCTCAAGAGGAGCTAAGCAGCACTGCCGACAGCAAAACGGCCGGCCCCGCCTTTGGCACTCGGAGAGGTCACAGCCCATGCTGCTCGGGGTCAGCGTGTGGCTTCCACCAGACCCTCCCGGAGCCATCACTGAGTGCTCATATGTGCTTTTTGGGCTTCTCTGCCCATCTTGTGTTTCCCACCTTTCAGAGGTGGCCAGTTCTCTGGAGAAGCCAGATAATGACACAAAGGCCACTACGCTGCGTCAGTTTTAAGGACATGAGACTGTCTACATCACTAGCTAGCCACCTAGCTCAGTATTGTCTTTTGCTATTTTAATGTCCTTTCGGTGACAACAGCTCAACATAGTATCTGACGCGTTTTACTTTTGATATTTTCGAAGTGCTTAGGTGAGACCGAAGCAATGCAAGATGCAAAGCTAACAGGAAAAATCCTGTCTGCAACGATACAGGAATGCTCGCTGTCAAACGTGTGCTACATAGTTTTAGGAACTTGTACCGGAATTCTCTTGCTATGTTTTATCACTTCAAATTATTACAGGGTATCTTTTCTGGTACTGACCCATCACAGGATGCCTCACGTGTAAAAGAAAATAAAGGAAGCTGACATTGCAGCATGCTGTCTTTCTCAATAGGTCACAAGTGGCTTTGATAAATGGAGTATGTGTTTATTTTAAGGGATCACTCTTATTTTCAAAAGTGGTTTATGTCTAAGACAGAGGTTCCCAAACATGTCTTCACATTGGAGTCACCGGGGGAGTGTCAAAAACTTCTGATGCTCATGTCTTAGCCCACAAACATTGTGGTTTCATTGGTCTTCAATATGCCCTGGACTTTGGAATGCTTAACTAGATCTCTAGGTGATTCAAATGTGAAGATAAGATAGGGAAACCATTGCTTTAAATTTTTTATGCTTTTCTTAAGCTAGTCAGGAATGTACTCTAAAATAAGAAACTGTTGTTATACATCGGCTCTGAATTTTTGGTTGAATTTTAGAATCTCTTTTTTCTAATAACGAAAGGACTTATCCTTTTTTCTTTTTTCCCCTGACAAAGACCATGAAATACACTTTGATTGTTTTGACCTCTCCAAAACACATGGAGAATATGTCTTTTTTTATGAGTCCCAAGCCACATCTTCTGATTATGTCCCCTTGTAAAGAGATACATGGCTGTTCAAAAACTTCTGTGCAAAATATCTCACAAACCCCAACAACCCTTTTTTAAAGCTTGCTCATTTGGCTCATTAATGTGATTTAAAATTACTTTAGTTGAAAATGTCTGTATTTTCCAGCTAAAAACTGAAAGAGCAACAAAATTTGAGATTTCTGATTTCTTGGAATGTTTCCATTATCTGTATTTTCCAAATTGTTAATTTAGAACTCAGATGGAAGGTCTCATTTCTGGGTTTCTGCAAAGACCTTTGATGCACTTCGCTTATCCTAAAACGTAATTTGTGATTAACCTGGGAAAGAAGTGATTTGCTTAGGGGTCTGTTTCATTCACGGTGGTTTACACTGAATGGATAGCTCCATACTCCAATAGAAAAGAAAGCATTTAGGCTTGGCGCCTATGGCTCAGCGGGCTAAGGCACCAGCCACGTACACCTGAGCTGGCGGGTTTGAATCCAGCCCGGACCCGCCAAACGACAATGACGGCTGCAATCAAAAAATGGCCCAGCGTGGTGGCAGGCTCCTGTAGTCCCGGCTACTTGGGAGGCAGAGGCAGGAGACTCGCTTGAGCCCAGGAATTGGAGGTTGCTGTGAGCTGTGATGCTACGGCACTCTACCAAGGGTGACGGCTTGAGGCGCTGTCTCAAAAAAAAAGAAAAGAAAGAAAAGAAAGCATTTAAGCCAATGTGTCTGGCCCTTTTGAATCCTTAAGTCTAGTTTCTCCTACATTCTTTGGCCGTGTGGAAAAAAACAAAAGGAAACAAGTAGCAGTGGATTGATTGCTTACTGCGTCTTATTATGAAACAAAATAGAAAAGAAAGGAATTTCAAAATATAATCCTCCTTCCCCTGGAGTATTTGTCTTGTTCTCTGTGAAGTTAAAGGTCTGAAATAATGTGACCATCAGGGGCTCAATGTTGCATGTCCATGCCAGTTGGTCCAAGGGCTTGTTATGATGGTAATGACCTCCTGAAACGTGAGGTTGGATTGCATCAATACAATTGCTACCAGCTCACCCGCTGGGAGAAATATTTTATTATTGTCAACTACCCTCCATAGAGATTTGTTTTGCCTGTTTCTGTTTAAATTAAATTCAAAGCAGAACTACATTACTATTTCTCGGGAGTATATTTCAGATAAACAACTAGTCTCAAAATTTGGGACTCCTTGCTAGTTCAAATTTTTTATTAACAGAAAAATTACAATAGGTGACACCATAGCTGTGAGAATATTAGGATTTCAGCCACACGAGATTTACATACTGAGTCCATCACCTAAAAGCAAGAAGAACTCCTTTTTTTATGAAAGATGCCAGCCAGATTAATAATTAAATCAATTGTACAACCTTAAAAAATGTACCAATATACTAATACAATGCTATAATTTCACACAGAATTTTGGGCATGAGGAGCTCTGCTTCAAGTAAGAAGTGTTTTTAGATTTGAGATCATGGACCAAATTTGTATACATGTGTAAATGTTTCAAAAAATAACAACAGGCATGGCACAGGAGCTCAAACCATGAGGGAAAATGTTTTTTGAGTGTAATATACCTTAAAAAAGAAAAGACTGTCCTGAAATTCTTTGAATAATTTTTCCAGAGGCCTCGTATTACATCTATGACAAAAGATTCTGAAACAGTGAAACTTTTCAATACAAATTTTGTTGCCTGCAGTTGAATTAGAACTGTATTTTCTTCTAGGGGTGGGGGAAAGCCTGTTATCTTCATGAAATTAATAGTGACCTAGTGTTTCACAATGGCCTAAATTCTAGACAGCTGATCCACTAACCCCCTTCCCACAAACAATTAAGAAGGGGGTTACTATAGGACAACAATTCAGATTAGCAGGAGCATTATATCACAGTATCACAGTATTCATACCCCAATTAAATCTGCCATGATCAATCGAATTTCACTGGCTGCTGGTAAGTGAAGAACTGTCTGTTATTGGGGAAAAAGAAAACAGAAAATTACAGTCATTCGAGCAATTTCCTTAATGAGGTCCATAGCTATGCAAGTGTTGGCTTTTTCCCTTACAATGTGTGATTTTATATCATAATAAATGACAAATATTAACACTAAAGATTGTTTATAAAACTATTCTGCAAATATTTTTGCAATCATTTCTCTGAGATTATCTTCACTAGACTTTTATTTTGTCTGGGTCTTCCCTTTGTGAACAAAGTGAATTGACCATCCCTAATGGATCAATTTTGTGTTTGTAAATCAAAAGATAATAGATATCCCACTTATATTTTTAAGTGTATGTAAAGACAAAAAAAAAAAATCTTCCTCCACAGAAATAAATACATAGTCGAGAGTAATGTCTAAGCTGAGTACTAAGTGACTAGATAATTAGTTTTAGAATGTTTTTCACATGGGGAATTCTATGGCACATGACTTGTTTTGGTTTAGTAAGATTTGGTGATGCTAAGATAGACGGAGGAAAGTGGTCAGCAATACACTATATTATACACGTGAACTCTGAGGCTTTTATGCATGGGCTCAAACCCAGCTTTGCCGCTAATCAGCTGTGTGATGTCACTACTGACATCTATTCTGCTTAAATGGGGGTAAATATACTATCAAAGCATTTTTATAAGGATTAAATTAGATAATTCAAAGAAATACTTGTACCTAATAAACAAGTTCAAAATGTTAGCAATTCAATTTCCTTCTTTTTTGTTTTTTTTTTTTTACTTTCCCAAGAGAGGCTACAGAGATCCCAGGATTATTTGGTTAAAACTAGGGGAACGGGGCAGCACCTGTGGCTCAACGGTGTAGGGCACTGGTCCCGTATGCCGGAGGTGGTGGATTCAAATCCAGCTCTGACCAAAACAGCAAAAAAAATAAAAACTGAGAGAACAAACCATGATGGCAGGGGAGAATGTAGAGATTTGGGGTCCAGATAGGTGATAATAGCCTGCTTTGGGGAGCTTCTCTCCAGTGGACTACATTAAAGTGCTACAGAGTTTGGGGCAATTTGGCTCCCTAAATGCAAGTCTGGCCAGAAACCAGTCATGGACCTCACTGTATGCTGGGCACTATGCTACATTTTTTTAATACATTATAAACTTCAATATTCTTGAGAGCTTTATGCGGTGAGTACTATTTGTATCTCTGGGTTATGGATGGAGAAAAGGAGCCTCAGAGAAGTTAAATAACTTGCTCAAGGACCACACGTGTGGGCCTTAGCACACGATTCAACTGAATTGAATTGAATTGAACTAAATTTGATGTCTATCTGCTGAGCCTACTATCTTAACTCTGTATTTAGCCATTTCTTCAAGTTATATCAGAGCTAGTACATGTTTTCTTTTTGTATTTTGGCTACGTGGAGCTTAGGATGAACTAATTCCAGTGTTTGGATGAAGGTGAAGTATCTCATCCTTCATTCCACTTTCATTCCTTTACCTACCACAGTCTTCTTAGGAATCCTTGAAGAGCGTTTAATTCTGACTTGAGTGCCTAAGACTTTTAAAATACAGAAAAGGTGCCATATTGACTCTCTGATTTTTTAGTTTTTACTCTACACTAGATTTTTAATACTTCTTTATGCTTTAGGAGGAAATCTGCCACATAATAAACCATTGAAGGCATATATGACATTTTACCTAGTCCCCTTGTGATGAATGGTGAGGTTGTTTTCAACTCCTTACTACAATAATGCTACAATGAACATCTTTGGATGTTTTCCCTGTGGACTTATGTAATGATGTTTCTAAAATATGTGTTCAGGTATAGCGTTGCTAAGTCATTGACCATTTATTTTCAGTACAGAAATTATTCTATAGAATTAGATTAGTTTGGATGCCCAGAAGCCATATATTTGGGTTCCAATTTCTTACAGTAGCACATAATTTTATCTTGCTCTTGCTTTTTCTTAATTTGACTGGTTTTTTTTGTTGTTGTTGTTTGTTTGTTTTTGTAGATGCAAAGTCTTACTATATCACCCTCGGTGGAGTGTGGTGGTGGTGTCACATAGTCACGCAGCTCACAGCAACCTCAACCTCCAGCTCCTGGGCTTAGGTGATTCTCTTGCCTCAGCCTCCCAAGTAGCTGGGACCACAGGCGTCCGCCACAATGCCTGGGTATTTTTCTGTTTTGCAGTTTGGCCGAGGCCGGGTTTGAACCCGCTACCTTCAGTACAGGGGGCCCCGGGCCCTACTCAATGAGCCACAGACGCCCCCCTTAATTTGACTATGTTTTTAACATAGCATAACATTATTTAAATTTAACTTCTCTGAGCATCTTTTCCTGTTCTTGTGCCTGCTTAGTTTCTCCTTTCTGTGAATCCTCTGTTTATAACTTTTGCTCTTTTTTCTACTGGGTTTCCTATCATTTTCTTTTCATGTGCAGGAGTTCTTTGTCTATTCCAGATATTGATCTCAGTCAGTTTCAGTTTTTGCAAATGTCTTCTCCTGGTCTGTCATACATCTAGGAACTTTGACCTTTGTCTTTGTTGACTAGAAAACATTCACGTTGATAAAGTCAAATTCATTAATTTCAGAGTTTAAAGTACGTTGTTCCAATTTTTTTGCAATTGTCTTTATAACTTAAATTTCACATTTAGTCCTCTTTAATTCTGCTGCAATATTGCTAATGTGTACAACATTCATTTTATTTCCTAGCCTATTTGTTCCTCCACCAAGTTATAATGTCATATTTATATCAAACCAGAATACCATATATGAAGGACTCTATTTCTTGGGTTTTTGTTCTACTGTTAGTTTAAGTGTTATTACTGTAACAACAATATTTTATTACTATAGTTTTGTAGTTTGTCTAAATACTTGATAGAGTGTATACTCTAATGATGCCTAAACTTTGTTTCACTTTTTAAATTCTTAGTAACTTGAGAAATTTTATTTTCTCATAAATCTTATTTTGAGTCCTCAGAATTATCCTTTTATTGAAATTTTATGTACAAATTAATTTGGAGAAAATTAACATTTACAAATCAAATTCCATGAATGTATTACATCTCTCCATTTATTCTTATAGTCTTTTATTTTTTATTTTATTTTTGTTGAGAGTTGGAGGGACTGGTTCTTTATTTCAAAAAGACACATGTCAATATTCAGTATCAAAACAGTTGCACTACTGGTTTTCTCTTTCTCCCCATTGGCCCCAAAGAGACCACACCAAAGGAGAGGACATTTTAAGCCACTAAGCTGCAGGATGTCCACCTAACAGGCCTCACTCAGAGAAGCCTAACCAAGAAGTGAGGACTGGGCAGGGAAAGAAACGTTGAAAGGTATTCAGTACGCTGCCAGCTCAAAGACTGTAGAGAGCTTCACAGCCAGATGGGTGGCCGGGGTGCCCCAAACCAATGAAGCAAGGTTTCAAATTATATAAAATTTTCAGAGTCTTGTACATAAGCTATTCAAGATTTCTCCAGCACAAACTGTTGCAAAGTACGAGGAGATGGCACTTTTAGACATAGCAGCTTTGGACCCAGAAAAGACTAATGAGATGAGTTCATGTTGCTAAATTAGTGGC